>WBMV01006900.1:263205-307151 GCA_013396655.1 Campylorhamphus procurvoides
TGCTGCAAACTGCGCGAGGGGAGGGCAGGGAGCTGGGCAGGAGGCATGGATGGATGCTGGGGAGGGAAAGCCAGGAATTCGGGGAGCTTCTACCCAGCCCCAGCCCGTGTGCCTGGCTGTTTGGTGGGAAGAGGAAAGGGGGAAGGGAAAACTGGAGGAAGTCGATGGCATAAATACACTTTTCAGAGGAAAAAGCGAAGCTTACCATGTCTGCAGCTTCCCCCCACCGAAATGCCACTTCTGTGTCCAGCGACCCCAAAGTGGAAACTACAAGCAGGCACCAGAGCTCATCTCCGCAGGCAGCTCGGAGATACACCTCTGCCACCCCCAAAAATCAAAATCAAAATAAATTAAAAACAAAGCAAAAGAAAAAAAATACAAACGAAACGACTGGTCCAGCTTCTTTCCTGGCAGGAATCGTCCTGGTAGGACTGCCCAAAATAAGCAGCTGCAATCCAAAGGCTTTATTTAAAGCTTCCCCCCCTCCTCCTCCTCCTCTCCGTGCCTCGCTCGCTCTCTCCCTCTCGCTGTTACACACAGAGAGAAAGAGAGACACACACAGGTTACATGAATGGGAGGCAGGAGCCGGCGCTCCCGGCTGGAATGACAGGCGCACATGCGGCTGGCGGCTGCCCACCCCGGCGGCGTGGGAACAGCTTGGACACAGATGCGTGGAGAGGGGCATTGGGTGGGAGCGGGCATGGGCTGACATGGGCATGGGGAGGAGGTGGGAATGAGCATGGGCATGGCATAGGTGCGGGGCTGGGGGGGACAGACATTGGCATGGCATGGATATGGGGAAGAGTGGGACGTGGGCATGGGCATGAGCATATCATGGGCATGTCATAGACAAGAGGCAGAGGAAAATACAGCCATGGGTATGGGCATGGGCATGGTATGACCATGAAACAGGCATGAGCCAGGGATGTATGTAGACACAGACATGACATGGGCATCAGGAAGATGTATGCATGGGTATGAGATGGGAATAGGTACTGACATGGGCAGACACAGTCCTGGCATGGGCATGGGTCAGAGGAAGACATAGACATGAGCATGGCATGGACATTAAGAGGAGAAGGGTATGGACATAGGCATGGACATGGGATGGGCATGGACATGGGATGGGCATGGACATGGACATAGTATGGACACGGGAAGGAGCAAAGCATAGACATGGCATGGGCATGACACACAGAAGGACATAGGCATGGCATGGGCATGAAGGGGAGTTGGGCATGCACATGGGCATGGAGAGAGGATGGGCACAGAGTATGTGTGGATATAACATGGGCTTGGGGAAGGAATGGGCGTAGCCTAGGCATGAGGATGGAATGAACGTAGGCATTGCATGGAGAAGTGATGGACAATGGTATGAGGAGGGAAAGGGCATGGTGTGGCCATGGACAGATGTATGGGCATGGTGATGAGATGCACTGAGTGTGGACTTAAGAATTAGAAGGTAATAGGGAGAGGAAAGGATGTTCTTGGGTGTATGATAGGTGTGAATTGGGTTTGGGTATAGAGTAGGCATGGGGATGAGTTGGACCGGCATCAGCTTCAGCATGTGAACGGGATGGGGACCAGGGTGGGGACAAGAATAGGAAGGAGAGCTGACTCAGGTGGTGCCTTCATGTGTTGGTGCTGGTGAAACCCTCTCTTCTTGGGGTTATGTGGGCTCCAGCTTCAGCACATGTGATGAGGAGGGGGAAACCTCTGTTTCTTCTTTGCCCTTTGCCCCCTTAGCCAGCTTGCATAATGTCTTGCTTTTGGAGTCAGGGAGCATCATCCAAAGTGGTGTCAGGAGATGTCATCATTATCATCATTATCAGTTATTATTACTATTATTTTTTATTTTTTTACATGATTGTGTTGTTTGAGAATTAAAATCAAATTCTCAGGAACGAGGCCTGCAAGATTTCAATTGTGTAATTTAAGTTTAATTATTCTTTAGGGAGAAGATCAATGCTACTACTTTCTGCCTTTTAAATATTTGTGGGGGATTTGTTTTGGTTTTATTTGTATTGTTTTTAAACAGTAGTGACAGGAAATTAGAGCTATTTAATGCTGCTATTCAACATGGTCTGAAGTAAGAAAGGGTTGTGATGTTGCTAGTGTCAGGCCCTGCTCCTGCTTCATTGCCTGACCTTGAGCAAGTCCCCAATAACTTATCCCTGCCCGGATACATCACCCATTGCAATTTACACTCAGCCTATCATTTTCTCATTTACCAAATAATCACATTTTTCTCTTTCAAATCTCTCCTCAAAATTTATTCTTACAAAACTTTTCAGCAACAGTCTCTACATGGCGTGTGTTGACATCACAAACCTTGGAGTAATACTGGATTCAGCTCTAAAATCACATTGTAAGAGGAGTGCTGAACATAATGGACTGCAGTACCTCATGCAGTGCTTTGAGCTACATGAGATTCATCTTCTTCATGGTATACCTTTAAATCAGCCAGGTGCAAGTCTGCTGTGTTCTGCCTTTTTCTCCTGTCCTAAAATTTCTAGCTTTTGTGGAAAGCAAGAGGTAAGATATATGTTTTATTCCAAACCCAGAAAACAGAGTAAAAAGGCACACAGCAAATCAGAACAATATCATAAAACAGCAGAGTCCTTCACATAAAGGTCTGCTTTGCAAAATAGCTACTCCTATTCACTGTTTTTTCAGTCATACATATTAAAAATGAAATATATTTGCATTGGCCCTATTACCACTGGAATATATTCCACATTAGGAATCTAGACCCTAGACAAAGGTAATTTAGGTCTCTGGAAGGAAAAGGTTTAACTGAGAAAAATATGTATATTGTTAGGAGTAGACCTCATCCAAATTCAATGGTAATTGTATAAGCCTTTCAAAAATCATACAGTATGCAAGCTTCCAAAATTTCGGAACAAGAAACATTTCCATTTAAATGCCAAGAAGCAATTTTTCCTCTCTTGTTCAATACTAAATCAGTCACATGAGCAGTTTGCATTTGATTTTAGAAAGGAAATGGAACATCTTCTCTTCCAATTACATGGAACTTTTTCTTGTTCTTAGTGCTTTTACTGCTTGCGTTACTTTCCTTCAGTTTTGAAACACTTTGATTCGATCTGCCCATTCACTCAAGCCATTTATTTCTTTATTTTTTTAAACTACCGTGACATTATTAAGAGAAAATCAGTAAACCCAAGCGGGGAGTACAATGCTGTTTTTTTTTAATTCTGGCTGGTAAATTCAAGTTTAACAGGTCAGCACTGTTTGTGTAATTGGCCTTTCTCTGTTAACTGAACTAGACTATGATGCTCCTGGAAAGAAAAGAACAATAGGAATTTAATGGGGAAAAATGACTTTGCTTAGGAAAATCCCCCTCCTGCTTCAATTCGCAGTGAATTACTGTCATCACAGAAGTGTGCTGCATACCAATTTGGAGCATATTTTATGAAGATGTACATTCAAAAATGTCAGTGTTCAGCAGCCTGCCATGTTGTGCCTGTGTCCTGCACCTGAGCAACTTTGCACTTTGCTCCTTGTGAACAGCGACTTTTAAGTCAAGGTCTCTCCCAAGCAGTGTATTTGCAGAGTTTGTAAAGAAGCTACATCTGTGAAACAAGAAGGTGAATGACAAGACTAATCCATGAGCCTGTTAGACCCTGTGTGCCAGGAGAGCAAGGACAGCAAGTCCTGGAGCTGCCGCTCAAATTAGCACTTAATGGTCCTGATGCCGGGCTGTGTTTTCATGTTGACATTTGCTCCAACAAAACAATGAAAACACCTTTTGTAAAGTCCCTGTTCACCAAGCAAAAAAAGTAGCAACATGGTGTGGTCAAAGGTTTCTTGCTGGCCAAGTTCAACAACAGTTGGTTTGATGAGCTCTTTGCCAAGAGGGGCTGCACTGCTTGACAGCCACTACTAAAGATTTTATATTTTTTTCCTACTTCCAGGGGAATAATCCAGAGGGGAAAACTCATATATTTTAATCAATGGAAGTGAAACCATTTGCCTTTCAGAGACTATAAAATAATACCCACCCCAGGGTTCAATGCTCTTTTCTACTACTCCAGAACATTCTTAAGGGGAAATCGCTCTTTTCTTGATGAATGTGCAATTCAAATGTGGAAATATGCCATTCTTCATGCTTTCTCCATAGGGAGCAAAATGATTTCTGTAATTAAACCCTTTTTGCCAACATTTCCTGATGAGATTTTTTTTTTTTTAATACAAGGGGAAAAGCCATGTAGAAAAGAGTTTGCAAAACCAGGTCTGGAGTGTTTGACCTTTAAGCTTCTATTTGAACGAGTCATTTTGGTTTAAAGGTTCATGAGGATGAGGATGAGGAATGTGAGTAAGGGCTGCAGTTTAAATTTCTAATCAGGCACTGCTGAAAAGAAATGGCTGCAGGAGAAAGAAAGATATGGGTACTACTGCTAATGTTAGTCTAGCTATTAGGGATGACATTAGCACTGAAAACATGCAGCCCAGTGTTCAACACACTTTAGCAACCCCAAGTGTATAACCAGGGTCCCTGTTGGGATCATGCTGAAATCTGTGCTACGGCATCAGTGCTGCACTGGTTCCCATGGTAGCTAGATCAAAGAAACCCAGCTTCTCTGATACATATCAGGCTGTGAGGGGCAGTGTAGACAAAATCAGAGTCAATTAAGAAAAACATGTGCGTGAGCTTTTGTAGGATTTGGACCTGAAGTCCACACCATGTTGCTTGTCACCACAGAATAGGCCATGTAATACACAGAGATCAGGACATGGGACAGAGCTTTTAGCCACTTATACAGTTGTGGAGTGGAACTCCACTTCTGTATAATAGATGGCAGGGCTGAACCAGAGCTGGATGCAGAGCTGAATCCTGAAGCTTCTACTCTGAGATATATCGCTCTGACAAAGCTCTTGAGCAGGGTGGTGGAGCAGAAATCACAATGCTCATTATAAAGAGTGGGATTTCACTCCTCTTACTCCTCACTTCATGGATGCCTGCAGATTAAATCTGTCTGTATTGACTCAGAGAGTTGTCTCCACTATTGGCACCTTGAGATTAAGTCCAGATTGGGAATGGAGAAATGTTATCACATATTGAATTGTAGAATCATAGAACCATTAAGGCTGTAAAAGACCAACCACTAACCCAGCACTGCTAAGTGCACCACTAAACCTCAGGTGCCACATCCATGTCTTTTGAACACTTCCAAGGATGGTGATCCCACCCACTGCACTTCCCTGGGCAGCCTGTTCCAATACCTGACCATCCTTTCAGGGAAGAAGCTTTTTCTAATATCTAATCTAAACCTCTCCTTGGACAACTTGAGGCTATTTTCTCTCATTCTGAAGGTTCTTTATTTTTGTAAGGGTCTTTTATTAGCTGATTCTTAGCAGGATGCTAAAGGCTGAAGAGGGTCACTCTGTATGGACTGTGCCTTTTGTGGATCTTAGGTCCTTAAGAAGAACAGAACTGAGCATCTTCCCATAGTACTGGGTCTTATACCCTTGCTTTTCTTGCTTGTCAAGCAACAATGTTGTCTCACCTGAGAAACCAGCTGAGGCATATGATGGAGCTAAGAGTCTGCTCCTACTGCTTACTCAGGAAAAGTTCCCATCAAGTGAATTGGACATTTGCCGGAGCGAGTGTTGCAGGATTCGGCCCATATGCTTCTCAGCTCTTATATTTGCATAGTGCAGAATATGCTTACAGTACAGTGCCAGTAAAACAAAACTATATACAGTTAAGCACAGGAAAATCAAGAGCACAGTTAATACCATTTACAAACAGCAGCTGAGCTCTGCAGCTGACATCCAGGCTTATGGCATCATCAGAGGCCATGCTCTGTTGTGTGTAATATGCACAAAAAAATTATTTATAGGCAATTAGGTGGGAGGTCCTGTAAGCCTATAGGTCTCTATTCTCCTTTCCCTAAGCCTATTATTTTTTATGCCTGTGCGTTATTTATATTTTAGCTCTGTAAATGTCTCCCTGATTTTTTTTTGATTTTTTTTTTTTTAACTAAGGAAAACATTTCAGGAGGCCACTTTCACGGAAGATACTTGTTCTTCAAGTAAGTGCTCTGGCATCATGTAAACAGACTGCGTATAATGTATGTGGTTAACTTCAAACAAGATACTCGGTCATTGATTCCAATGAAGTGCAACGAGGACTCTTTTGACTTTAGAAATTCCACTGTTTTCTTACAAAGGAGAAAGATCTTCATCAAGAAGGTGTCAAGAAGAGCATAAATTGCTCAATTGCTCATATACCTTTTCATAGACATATTTTCCTCTCTAAAAATTCAAAACATGGGTTTGTTTTTTTTTTAAATCCATGGGATAGGATAGAATATTTCTCAATTCACAGCACATGATAAAACAGCCATGAACAACTGTAATATAATACATCTTCAATAGAATTGACCATAACTATATTAGAAGAACCTCCAAAAAATAATTACCCTATTACCGCACTCTGACTTCACATCCAATTTTGTTCACCTCACTGTATAAAATGGATGGAATAGATGACTTTTATATTTTTAATCATAATGAAATGTTCAGGATTTGATATAGAAACCTGGCTACCAAGGTAATAGGTACATATAAGAACCTATTTAGAATAGCTGTGTGAATAGGAATTGCTGTTAAATTGCAATGAAATACTGGAGCATATCAAACAATATTTGAAATAAAATAAAACTTGGAAGGCCAATCTGCACTCATTTTCAAGCCATAATCTCATCACAAAGAAGATTTTTTCCTGATGAAATCTTCTGGTTTAGACACATGCATGATATTTCTTAATTCTCCAATAAGGCCACCTAACTTGACTAACTTTATGACTCACTCCAGATTTACACTTGTGCAATAGCAAAGTTCATAGGCATAGTCCTGTTCACATGCTAGATGCTCTTGGGAAATGAGAAGACAGTTATTTCACTCACAGATAGTCCTGATCTTACTGAGACAACAGATCTGGAGGCATATTCTTCCTCCTTTAAAGAACAACCTCTAATCCAGAAGAATAAATCTCCCACTTCTCCAACACCTTCACTTCAAACATTGAACCAAACATTGACTTCTGAGATGGCAAAGCAACCACATTGTTTTATGATAGAGAGAAAAGGTGATTTCATGGTATTGACATAGCAGATCTGAGTAGTGGCTCTGACACACATTTTCAACACTTGTTAATCTTTTAAGAGACTCAACCCAGAGCCTGTCTCAATGAATTCCCACCAGAACAGTAAGTAGTATCTGCACTCCCTCTACCCCCTGCCTGGGCTGCCTCCATCAGCCGACATGCCACCACACAAGAACAGGGAATAATTGAGCTCTGTTCCCACTTTCTGCTCTCTCCTCCAGATAAATTGTGTTAGTTTACTGGCAAAATCTAGTTTGTATTATTGTTTGCACTTCATAGTCAATATGGATATGGAAGAATAAACTGAAATATATGCCTTGTGCATCATTAATAACTGTGGCCTCTCCATGGCTATGTGACAATTCCCTAACACTTTATTTAACAGTAAGCAATTTATCATGTCTGCTGTATCGCAAGCAAATAGTTTAGTATCCCCAGTTTACAAGAAGCACTATTCTCTGTGCCTATTTGTACTGCTTATATTGAGAGAGACCAACAGTCTGAGTGCTAGCTTTCAACTTGGAAAATCCAGATTCAGTTCCCTGGTGTAGCAAAAAATGATCTAGGCTTCAGTTTCCTCTGTATAATATACAGATAAAAATACTTCCTCCCTTTATCAGATGTTGTGAGGATAAATGCATTAAAGACTGCAAGTCCCACCATCACTACAATAGCCATAATTATCTCAAATAGATACACATAGTGCAAGTACAGTGATATTTAATACATACCCTAAGTGTATAAACCATGAGTCAGGGCTGATACAAAGACAAGCTATGCTAAGGAGTTAAAAATGCTGCTTACTTGTATGTTCTTCCCTGGCTTATGCTCCATTAAAGTTTGTGTATCAGAGACCAACTTTGCCTCTCAGTTGCAATGGAGCTGGGCTGCTAAAGTCAGTGGATTTATTTCAGTTGCACACTCCTGGAGGCAGGGGCCCATTGTCTGGGCTGAGACACTCAATCTGGAAAAGAAAGAATAAAAGAGCTCCACTGTGTAAAGTAATTCATTACAATTTGGAATAAACGAGGAAATCAGTGGGATTGCTGGAGGTTAAACAAGGGCAGAAATTGGTCTTTTATCATTGAAATGCCATAGGAAGAAGAAAACCTAAAAGTAAGAGATCTAATCCTGCACAAATCTACTCACATCTCTTGCCTTTATTCATTGCAAGGGGTCACAAAGAAACAATCATGTACATTTGCAGGACCAGATGTAAAATTCATTTATAACAGAATTTCATAAGCAAGCAACTTCTTTTTCCTTGGACAGAGCTCCAATGAAATTTTCATATGACCTTTATATACTTCCAGGCAAAATAAGATTATTTGGATTGCCATCCTACATAAGTACATTTTCTACAGTAACTTCGAACTCAGAGGCATGAGAACATACCTCAGAAGTCAGCAAATATTTTTGAAGATTGGACCTGGAACTTTTTTAAGAGGAACTTTTGCAGTGAAAGAAAAGAAAGAGGGTTGATTACAAAGCTTTCGATAATGAAGTTGCATTGTATTACTGGAAAGTGGGGAGTGAAAGTTATTCTGAAAAGCTCTAGTAGCATCTGTGCTTATTTTATTGTACTGGATACCCTTGGTTATGACTTAACGAACAGCACCAAAAGCATGAGATGTTTTCATAGCTATGCTACAAACTTCAATTGAATTGTGAGTAACACAATTTCTTTCCAAAATGCAGTGATTGACATTACTTTCTGAAAGTTTTTACTCTCTCTGTTCCAGGATTGTCCTACACTGCGGTCCACATCCCAGCATCCAGACCTCAGATAAACATAGCAGTGAGGACAACTCAAAACATGCTTGCTGAGCAACAGCAGTTCTTCAAGCAGGAAATTGGATTCAACCAAGGACTCCTACCCACTTTCCTGGGGGGAATCCAAAAACCACTGGAGCCAGATTTTGTTCTGATATCAACTCTGCACATAATAATCCTCCCAATTAAGGCATTTCACCTTTCACTTCCTTTATGTTCCCCACCTCATATGGTAGCTTGCTGGGGACCTGGCTATAAATGAAGGATGCTACAAAAATTATCATCTGCATCTAAGGGGATAAATAAGTAGTTGACCCTATAGACTGTTATTCAATCGCGAGTCTAACAGGGACCAAACAGACCACAAACTGAACTTCTAGTGCACACCACTAGTACTGAACTCCAGAGAAGGGTTGCAGAGTTTGAAACTAGATGATCTTTAAGGTCCCTTCTGATCCAAGCTATTCTGTGTTTCTATGAATTTTTGCTATAGCATTTTCACATTTAGTGACTACAGCTCTAGAAAGTGATATTAAGTGGTGAATTTTAGGATTCAGTAAACAGTACATTTAAAATTGGTGTTTTTTTTCTTATTTGAAATGCCTGTTAGATTTGATCATGTCTGATCCAGCCACTTTCACTTTCAGAGTGCAAGTGGGTCAGAGGATGGGTTCAAGTCATTTACAGGGTGAGGGACTTCAATCTTAATATGCTATTTAATTTATCCTATTGGGATGGGTAAAGAAAACCATCAGAAAAGCTTTCATGAGCCTATTGGTTTGGATTAAGAAAAGCCACATGAATGCCTTTAAATGACAATACACAAAGGACTAATGGAGCTAGTGACAAATTTGCTTTCCTGTCCCCTTCCCTTCTGAATGAGTAGCTATGCCAGTGTGCTGTGAATCTACCTGAGACAGAGCAGGGTTTAAACTCACACCTTCAAAGCAAAATAAGATACTTCACTTACTCTTCCTCTACATCTCTCTGCAGAAGTGTCTGACACATGACATCTGTTAATGAGGGTTATAATCTCCCCCCACCAAACCCCATACTAGTAGCACTTAGACCCAACGGCCTATTTTCCTAAGGAAATAAGGCTTTTATAGGAATGCTGTCTGTCCATCTGGCTCTCCATCTGTCAATCCTGCACCCAGCAATATATTCTGAACCTGGTGGCTAATTTCATCCCATTCTCTAGAGAGGTGAAAGCTTAAAATATATAAATATCCTACATGTATTATGAAAATAAGTGGAGTGGGAGACAAGGCAAAGCACAGCTCATCTGAGTAAAAGGCGGCAGTATAAGCTCATTAGTTAATTGCGTGGCTCAGGCTGCCAGCTGGCCAGTCAGTACACACAAACTGGCCAACTCAGCTACCTGTTAGTGACTTCTTGGATCTTCACACAATTCACCTGGCCAGACAGCAGATGAGAGGAGACCTTTGTAGAGGGAATATGTGTGCACAGGGTTGACAAAAAAAAAAAAAAAAGGAAAATAAGACATGCCAAGGGCTGAGGTCAAAGAGAAAATTGTGTTATTGATGTGGAGACGAAAAGGAAGGATGGAGGGTATTTTGTGGGGGAGGGATTTGTGGTTTAAATTGCTAATGGAGTGACATGGTTTTTCCTCCTGTATTGAAGGACAAGGTTGGACTTAGCTTCTCAAGGGAGGACTTTCCTTCTCTTTTATCTTCAGAGCTTGAGAACAACTGCTCTGTTAAAAGTGAAGGTCCTTATAAGCCTATACCTTACTTCAGATGGCTACAGTTAAGGAAAGAGCAGAAAAAGAGGACATGAGCAGAAAACAACCTATGGAATGAGCTTTATCATTTCCTCTCCACAGCCAATAAACTGAGGCACCAGATGACAAACTGGACTACATTTCAAAAGTTCCATTTAAAATGCTCTTAATACAGGCAGGCAGAAATTTGCCACAGTGTCAAAGTCAGAGCATCCAGTCTCCAAATCTTTGGTGCTGGAATTTCCCTGGTGTACGTGGCAGCAGAGTTGCTCTGCTCACCTCTACCTTCAGCTGGCAGACACCATGTTCAGGTGTGAATTACTACCCTTGGTCTGTCAGTGGAGAATAAAAACCTACTTCTGTCTTGGTCCTCCCATCAGTTAAACAGATCCCAGTGCTGCTCCTCTTTCAAGTATGTTTTGGCATTATTTAGTACCATGTCACTGCCAAAACCCTTGGTTTTCCCCATTTCCCTGCTCTCTCACCTGCTACTCTTTCACCTGCCTTTCTCTTTTTGAGGCATGTTCAACCATGTTTTTTGCAAACATAAAGCACAAACATGCGGGACTGACAGACACCTTAAAAATCAGCTGAATTCAGGATTCCCTGTGTCAGGTGGTAAGGTGCCCAAGCTAACCTCCTGATAAAGTATGTGGTAAGCAAACCCTGTGATCTGCACAGATAGCTTAAGCTTCTGCAGTGCTAATTACTCTTACAACCTTAAGCTAATATTTGAGCCTTTCTTTTGAGCAAGGATGTGTAACAATTAGATTACAGGATTTGGAGCATTACAAAGAGAGATAAAAGCAGCAGTTTCGTCATGGTATGTGGTATTTTGTTTACATAGAGATAATAGCAGAGAGGATAATAATAATTTAACAACAACTATTCTGTTTAGGTCCAAATTCTGATTTCAGGTGCACCCAAGCAGATTTAGAATAAACTTCTTGCCTGCAACAGAATTGTCCTGAATTTATTCGGATTGAAGCATGCGGATCTCTAGTCTGGGACCATTTTGCAGTGAATTGTGCTGAAGAGCCCAGTATGGTATACAATGAGTTCTAGCTACTCATAATAGTAAATAGTGAGCCAATATTTCTGAAGGGCCTGAGCTTGGATATTTCTCTTTCTTTCTCTCCTGAGCATCACTGAGAGCTCTGATGGCATGTATTGAACCCTGGTCCTGATGACAACTCCAGCAATTAAAAGGGACCTCTGTGTTTTTTTGCTCTCTATAATCCTTATGCTTTCCTCTCTCCCCCCTCCAGATGTATGTGCCTATGTAAAAACACAGTATGCTTGAATAGTGATAATGTATAGAAAAAACTCAAACAACACTGAAGTACAGAGAAACAACAGTTCACTCCAGCAGCATGCCAGATTTAATATATATTATGTTTTAATGTGCCTGGGACAACATCTTTAGAACTTTCTACAGTGTATTAAAAAGAAATCTTCTTCACATAATGTTTGGACATGTTTTTCTATGTCTCACTGGTTTCTTTTTTATTTCTACTCCTAGGCACCTGAGGGAAAAAAAAATCACCCCTTGTTCATAACAGCAGGCAGGTCTTCTGATGAACCACAGAATTCCTTGCCTCAGAGATAAATCAGCTCACACAAATGAGCATTTGGCCCCTGAAATTTTGTTGTTGCTGCTGAGATCATAGGAAATATATGGCAAACACCAATATTGCTAAAAAATGAAATTGAGATATTCCTCTGCTTTAGAGACTAAAATCAAACTTCTTAACCATGAGAATTTTTCAAGTATTTATCACCATTTCCTGGAAGACAGAATCAGTTACACAAAGCAAAGCTAATGTGTGTATCCACTCAGGAATATTAAAAATGCTATTACAGCATTAAAAAATAAACATATCTGCCAGCAGTGGATTTAAAGAAACTCTCAGAAGCTGAAAATCTGGTCCCAGAGTCACAAACAGCAAACAGGCAAAGCAACTTAACAGAAAAAGGCAAGTTTCTTTGTTTTAGCAAGCCCTCATTCCACTTTTAGTCTATCATAAGTATATAGGAAATCTAAAAGCAGGAAAGGCAACCAGGCAGAATATTTTTCCTTACCCATAGTCACCAAGGTCCTTTCAGAAAACTGCATCTCACAGACAGTCGATATGTGGTTGAAAACTTGAAAAACAGGTTTTAAGCAAAAACTCTTCTGAGAATTAGATCCAGACTCAAGAGGCTAAAAGCATCACTTGAAACAGCCAGTTTAATTTATTCAAAGAAAAGCCACATAGCTCAAGGACAGGTAAGTAGGTAAATAAGCTATTGTCAGCCCCTTCTTGACAAAGAAAGGTACCGTGAAAAGCCTGCATTAAAGGAGATCTCTGCGTGGGAAATGAAGGAGTCTCAGGTATAGACATTTGATTTATTTTTTTCTGAGTGTGGCACAGGGGAGCATGCACTGGCTCAACCTGTTGTAATCTAACATGTGGGTTGCTAGCTGTTGCGATGATATTGCAGCAGCCTCTTCATTAAAGCAGCTGTGTCTTTTGCAGCAACAATTAATTTCCTACATATAAAATCAAGACATTGTCACTGCTGCTGTTGGTCTCTGTTGCTCTTTTCTCTCCCTTCACCACCTTTTTGCCTCCTTCACCACCTTTTTCACCCTTCTCTCTTTCCCATATTGAGCAGGAAGGAACGCAGGGAAGGATGAATATCTACTATATGTTTCTGATTTGCTCAGCCGACAATCCTTTTGCTACTTCATTTCACTTTAATAGGATCTTCTTGTTGCCCACCTACTGTATCTCAGCGTGGAAAATCCCGGCATCAAAAGGTTGAAAGCTGGAGGCAAAACTTGCCTCCCTGCAGCTCTAGATGAGGTGAGGATGAAACAAAGTCATCTGGTTGCTTTGCAAACAGTATTAAGACAGTTCAAGGAAGTGTAGGTAAAGGACATTATCTTCCCCATGAATTAATCTCCAACAGGCTTCTGTTCTTTCCAAAGGCAGAGAAGATGAGGGAACAGCTAGATATATGTTAAAAGTGTATAACTGTGAAGGAGAAGTGGTCACAGGATTTCTTCCATGTGAGATGTGAGTGCNGACCCTGTAGCATAAAGATGCAAGTGTGACAAGCAAAAGGAGATGGGGAAAAAACTCCACAGCTATGTGTCTGGGTAGCCTTCAGCTGTGTGTTGGTGTGTGGGGATATGAGTGTGCATCTGCACGTGGAGTCACTTGTAGGCAGCACTGGGACCACCTGTGCCAGCCCCAGACACGTACCTCTGCTATACCTGCTGATGAGTTTCAGAGAAAAGGCAGCCCAGGTTTCAAGTAGCCTCTGGAATGTAATATTAAAACTTTACATGCAAACCCAAAACCAATCCCTGGCTGCACCTCTCTTTCCCAGCACTTACTCTGGAATTTAAAATCCAACATCTTACATAAGTCTTTTTGCAGGGGGAGTGTATGCGAGAGTTGGCCGAAAGACACCTCATTTCTGGGTCTGGGGGAAATAGAGGGTAAAATCAACGTGACAGAGAACCAAAGAGGAATTCAATTAGGCGTTTCTTTGGGGCGGGGGGAGCGAGGCAGGGCAGGGCGGGGAGGGAAATTTCAGCTCTGCGAACACCAGACCTGACGTTTTTGCTGGCTGCTCTGCACGGCAGCACGCTGGAGCACGCTGGGAAGTGTGTGTGTACCACTTCCCTCTGCTGGAGGCAGCTCAGACTGTTACCTACCTCTCTATATCCCACAGCATTTCTATAGGTACTAAAAATGCTCCAACCCCTATCATCTGGCACAGCAGTGATAATGAAGTGGCCACAAATCATTTCAGTAGCTTTCATTTGTATAAAAATCTTGGTGCTGACTGGGAGGTGGAACAGAGCAGTTCTTCCAGCACAGGGAAAAAGCAGGATGAGAGGAAAGGGATGTGTGCTTCAGAGATTGTTTAAGCTGACACATTTTGAGAGGAGCCAGAATACCACAGCCTGGACATGTAACACTTCTTAAAAGAAGAATCAACTTTCAGATTGCTCACAGCTTTGCACAGACACGCACAGCCTCTCCCACTCCAACACTGCAGCACCAGTCAGGGAGTGCTTTGGCATTGTTTAATATACTGGTGTCCATATAACCATGCGCTGATCAAGTTTGTTTTGGAGCTTGTGCAAGATCACAGGTCAAGGGAAGGTGGGGTACTGAATAAATTAGTGGAGAGAAGAAGAATTTGTCTGCAAGCCGTCTTCCCTGCTCAGTTCTTGCATCATCTTCAGACATTAAAATACCTAGGATGATACTATGTAACTGATAGGTTCCATCATTTAATCCCTTACTTACAGATTGCAAACAAAAGTGGTTTTATACCAAGGTCAACTATAGGCTGTAAAAACGTATAGCCCAGGTGAAAATAGATTTTATTTTTCTATCTGGAGTATGCTCAATATTTCCTAATGTTTAATATGTTATATTTGCCTTTAGATATATACCGATGATATTCTCCATTAGCCTTGTGGGATCAGCGCCAACTGGACCTGTCCCAACAAGACCAGGTTGGATTTGGCTTTGAGAAACCTCGTCTAATGGAAGGTTTCCCTGCCTATGGTAGGGGTTGGAACAAGAGGATCTTTAAGGTCACTTCCAACTCAAACCGTTCTGTGACTCTGTGTTCTATGACAACCACTTCTGTAAGCCCACTGACTGCCACAGGCTTTAAGAGTACAGGTAGTAGAAAGTCCTGGTGACCCAGTCCTGAACAGCAGCACGGGTATTTTGATACTCTGCCATTTTGCTGATATGAACCTTTTCATCACCCTCTCACGAGTGCTCTTGTAGAGGATTTATAATCTACTAGCACTTTACCATAAATACACTAAGCCCTGTGAAGATTCTCTTAAGAATCAGGGTGCCATTGCAGGAAGACACAAGCATGTTACACAGCAGTAGATACAGTTAAAAAGGAAAGCACTACATTTATTGCAAAGACATTGTCCCTTAGACCGTGAAAAAAAACCCTCAAGTTTATGTTTGCTGCAAAATAATTTCTTGTGTACCTACCATTTCCCTCAGATATCCTGAGTTTGTAAAGCATGTGCTTTACCCCTAGCTTTCCTGCCATCTCAATGGCACAGTAAAACCGTGCTACCATCTCAGTCACAGCTGCCCACACCACTGTTGAAAAGAGGCTGTTTCTCTGTGTTTCTTATTGAATTCATATTGTGCATTCACACTGAACCCTCAGTTGTAAATTTGGCCTCAGTAAAACAAATCAACAAATACCTCTTCTGTAAGAAAAATAGGAAGTGAGGAAGTATGGAGAGATCCCATCATTTCAGTATTTATTTATTTTTAAGGGAAAAGGTACGGCAATTCCCTCAGAAACTGAATTGTGACACCTGTCTACACTAACAGAGATGCTTGCAGCAAACAGGAGGAATTTTTGTTGAATAAGCAGCCAAATGAAGATGTAATAAAAATAAATCAGTTTTTTTCTGCCCCCCATGTGTGTATCAACATTGGCATTTTACTTTGCATCAGAAAGATGTTATTGAGCATCCCAATTTGCTGATAGTCTCTGAATTCTGTGATTGGATTTGCCTCTTTGAGTAGCCTTGAAGCAAACTGGATCCATTTCAGATAGAAGTGAAGGGGAAGATGGGTTTCAGAAGTTCATTTGACACTTTCCAGACACTAATAAACATTTACTCTATGGGATTAGAGTAGAGCTAGCTGAAAACGGTGCACCCAAAAATTTATGATGTGAATGCTATGTCTTCATAATAAACACTTTCAGTCTGTGAACATGCTCTTGCCTGCTACACTGTACTGTGCTGCTCAGGTAGCTGTAGATCAGAAGACCAGAATTTGAAGTGGTCTTCTTCACTCAAGTACAAGTATCAAGAAAGTCTTGTGATAAAAACCAAAATGACAGCTTGACAAATATAGGAAAGGTGATGCAGCCAAGGTCAGACCAGGGCATTCTAGGCTATGTTCACACTAGCATTTCTACAGGGATTAAAGAGCTAAACTAGTAGGACAGATCTTGTTATGATGATGGAAAAAGACAGCTGAGAGGGACTAATCCCATGGTATATCAAGATATTCCTAGATATCAAGGCAGAATTCCTCCTAAAGGTCTATGACACAGGCAGGAGATGTTGTACAGAAGTTGTCAAATATAAGTGGAAAAATTAGGGAAGAATATGATCACCTAAGCGCTGTCCCTCCAGTTAAATGCCTCACGCCCAAATTTCAAGAAATTGTATAATGACAATTGTGAAGAATGGAAAATACAGGTTATTAGCTCCCAGTGAATAGTAATTACCAATTTTATCCCATGTATTGAAGCCAAAGAAATTACAGAACTGAATTTAGTGTATAGTGGCCACACATGCCCTTGATATTTAAATATCTTTGGAAGTGTGAAAAACTAGGTTTCTGCTTTTGTATCAAATCAATGACAACCTCCATAGACATTTCTTTATTCATAATACAAAAAATAAAAAGAAATAACGAAAAAGGCAAAATAAAGAAAAAGAACAGAAAAAGGGAAAATAGAAAAAGAAAAAAAAAAGAGAAGGAATAGAAAAAATAGGAACATGAAAAAGGAAAACAAGGGTGGGGGAAGAAAAAAAAGAGAGAAAAAGGTAACCTGAATGTTTTATGGTGTATATTGAAAGAATTGCTCTCCAAATGACTAGGAAATAACAGATTTTCTTCTGTCTTCCTTCTTCCTGATAAGGGAGTTATGATTTTTTTTTACTTCAAACAAGGAAAGATAACTAAATGAATCAGCATACTGATCACACTACAGATGCTTTATTTCCAATAGCATTTGATCCTGATTATCTCCAATTGTATGCAATAATCTGTCAATGAACACCCTTGTAGGTAGGCTATGTTACTGGATATGATATTAACATTTCAATCCATCTAACTGACTCTTATAACTTCCATTCTATTTTTCAAGCATTCCCTGTCATTATTACTGCCCCTTGACCAGAAAAAAAAATCAGACATATAAATAAAATTGGAAAGGGCACACACTTTGATGGTGACCTCCTGTTCAAAGGGAATGAAAAAGAAAATACTATTGCTTCTCACTAGAGCAACTGCCTGCAGTAGAGTGAACCTGAGCAGGGACAGTGATAAAGGGAGAGACCTGAGGCAAAGCAAGATCTGGACCAAGAGCTTCCCAGGGATTGTCACATTTGGCTGAGGGCAGAGTGGTTTGGCAAGGTTACAACCAGTCCATCATAATGCTGGAGAAAGAACAAGGACGTGAGGCTGATGAGGGAGGAAATGAGGAAATACTGACCTGAATTTTGTTTCCAAAGATGCTATTTTTTTCCTAAGTTGATAATAAAGTAAAATGCAGTAAATAAGCAAACAAAAAACCTGCAAAACGAAACTAACAAGAAACCAAACCAAACCCCAAAACAACAACAAAAAGAAACAAAACCCCAAACCCAAAGAGATACAATATGTTTTTGTAGAAGTGCAATAAAAAATAACATAAGTTTACTGACAAGTGAAAACTATTCTCGTTTGTATTAGTTAATGCACAGTTAGAGGGGTATTCTAACCTCCATGGCCTCTTTCTCCCCCATAGTACTCACAGGGCTCTGAACAGAGGCTGCCACAGTGAAATTTCAGCCCTTAGACAAGGCACTGCTGAATCTCAGTTTTCCTCATCCAGAAACGTCAAATAATAAATACTTTCTGACCCTTTCACACTATCCTATGCTAGAAAGGAGCAAATTCTGCTAAAATATTCAATGCAAACTGTTTTCCCAGTGTAAGAGTGTTTTCAGAAGAATGGCAGCATTTGACCATCAGCTTTATAAAGCTCTATCAGACCTCAACTACAATAAATAGTATGGAGTTAAATAAGACTTCACCATTCTTGTGGATTTTAGCTTTACATAATAATAAGTGTAGGGGTCTCTACACAAGTGTCCCTGCTCAGGAGGGGTCTTTTCCTGCAGCTTTTTTCTATTTGTCAGTGCTTTGCTCTGTACAAATGTTTGCAATGATTTGTAAGCAGTCTATGCAAAGGTAGACCTAGCTGAGAGTTATTATTACACTCAGACAGCTTTATGCATTGACAGAAGATAAAACACACTCATCTCCTTAATACTATATATACACTTTCTCTATATATAGCATTAAAGTGTCCTTCCTGACATTCTAACCATAGGATCAGTAGCTTGCATTTATATTTGTACTTTATTTTTTCTTTAGATCTACCACAGTAGTACTCAGACTGAATCAAGATAGCTTTGATTAGCTTTGTTCAGCTTTGTTCCAGACTATATAGTTTCTAACATTGCAGGGACACAGTGGTTCAGAGTATAACTCTTCAGACCAGAAATCTGGACAATGGCTACAGAGTACTCAAATCTTCTTTGTAAACGGGGAAGCACAGTGATTTGTAAAACTGCCTTGAGATCTGTGTCAGGTAGAAGCCACATGTGACTATAAATATAAGTTGGGCAACTAAAGGGGCTGGTGCCAAGCTCTTTCAGAGTACATTTTTAAACCAAGGATGGTGAAACTCTCAGGCTCCCCTGTCTAAGCTAGAATACTTTCAAAGATTGCCAGATCATCCACATTGAATTTAGTGAGAGAATTCCAGAAGGAAGGAAATACTGTTAACAAGGCAAGTGGCTTTGGCCAAGCTCTCTGACCAGTAAAATGAGGAATATACTTATTAAGTATTATATCAGATTTCAGATTATTAGAAGGCTGTATTCTTCACCTAGCAGAGATCTAGAACTTCAAGAAGGATTTTGGGCCACTAGTAAAATTAAGGGTAAATAAGTGTTCCTACACAGAAGAACAGTTCAGCAATTTTTTTTCTCTCAGTCACCACTGATTTCTGGTTAAAAAGTCCATTGTGCATGGTAGCTGCAGCAGCTCTGGTAAGATTTCTACAGGAAAATCACTGAAGCCCATTGTAAAATCTTTTCCCTGTTCTCAAGGTTCAATGAGCACTGGGTCAGTGCTGTTAATATGAATACCTATGCTGATGCAGCCATAGCGTTAAATGACAAGGATGATAGTCTTGCTAATTTATGCAGGCACCAAAAAGAGAACTAACCCATAATTTTGTTATGTTTTCAGGGCTTGACTTTTGTTCTAAATGTCGACAGGGTGTGCAAATGCCACACAAGTCTCCCTTTGGACTTGGCTCAAGTTTCTATGCAGATACTTCTGAGAGTGTCTTGGATTCATGAACTTAAAACATTCAGCTTAAGTATACAAAAGTAAAACTAATCATGATAGATAATATAAAAATACTGTATAAACTGAGACCTTCTGTATATTCATGCATAAATATGCATACATATGTACACAAATGCACATATGTATCTACACACAAGCATTCTATGCACACATGATTTCAAGACAAACTCATTGGTCAATTTAAAAGAGTCCAATTTTCAATTTTCCTTCTTGAATTATATTTGTAGCTGATTTATTGCTTTCCCCCATTTTTCTTTTAACTGAAATCTACTATGTTGAAAACTTCTTAGAATCATAGTCCTGGAAGCTGGCTCTTCAAAAGACTAAGCACTGCCAGAGGAAACTCCTCCAAATTACTTCAGTAGTTCACCTCAGCCTTTTTCTGTGTAGAAAGGCTTTTAGATGTGGAAGACCTGATGACACAAAAGTTCCTATGTAGATCCCTCCAGGGCATGGCAGTGCTGAATTGCTTTGCAGGGCTGAATGGAAAAATCTGTGCAAAAAGCTGCCCTTGCATTTGCTCATGCAAATAGAGGGCTTGTGTAGATCTTAACTGAGTAATGATCTGTAAGGCAGAGCCTGCTCTTGACCAGGATATAGGATATTTTAGTAGTTAGTGTTTTCCTGAATGTATAAATGGTTGAAAGGTTTGAAGAAGAGAAATTCATGACAGAGGACCTTTCCAAAGGGTTCTGGTCTTTTGGTAACATTGTCAGATAAACTTTCTTGATTGTAAGAGCCTGGGAGAATTTGAGATAAAGTGTACAAAAAAGCTAAGAGATAGTAGAAATAGTCTTAGAATAAGGCAAATATAAAGATCAAAGAAATTTAAGAGATGGTAATATCTGTGAACTTGATAGGAAGCAGCATCTCTAGCACTAGAGACAAGGTGCCTGATATGAATCCACAGGGTCTGTGTCAGACTATAAAAAAGAAAAAAAAAACAATTAAAAAAAGAAAGAAAAAAAGAAAGAAAGAAGAAGGAAAGAAAGAAAGAGGGAAAGAAAAAGAAAGAAAGAAAGAAAGAAAGAAAGAAAGAAAGAAAGAAAGAAAGAAAGAAAGAAAGAGAAAGAAAGAAAAAGAGAAAGAAAGAAAAAGAAAAAGAGAAAGAAAGAAAAACTAAAAAACACACACAAAAAGGTTTAGTGGTAGGCTAAAGGGGACAATGTGTTCTGCCTCCTCTCACATGAGACCACCTAAAATACTGTATCCAGCTCTGGTTTCCCCAGCATAGGAAGGACATGAACTTGGAGCAAGTTCAGAGGAAGCCAGGAAGATGATCAGGGGGCTGGAGCACCTCTGCTATGGAGACAGACTGAGAGAGTTGGGGCTGTTCAGCCTGGACAGGTGAAAGCTCCAGAAAGACCTCAGAGCACTTTCCAGCACCCAAAGGGGCTGCAAGAGAGCTGGAGAGGGACTTCTGAGTAGGATATGTAGTGGTAGGACAAGGGGCAATGGCTGTAGACTGAGTACAGATTTAGATTAGGTATGAGGAAGAAATTCTTCCCAGTGAGGGTGGTGAGACACTGGAACAGGTTGCCCAGAGAAGCTGTGGATGTCCCACCCCTGGAAGTGTTCATGGCCAGGTGGGATGGGCCTTAGAGCAAACCTGCTCTAGTGGAGGGTGTCCCTGCCCATGGCAATGGGGTTGCAACTGGAAGGTCTTTGAAGGTCCCTTCCACCCAACCATTCTATGAAACTAAAAAACTATTTAGGTGAAAACTGCAGTAGCAATTCTTATCTTGGAGCAGAACACTACTACTCTCACGGGCTAAATTCTAGTTTCCCATCCTTTGCATTGTACCAAAACTTTGCACATTGCTGGTGTCTTGAACATACTGAATCATTGAAAACTTAAAAATATTTCACCTATTCCTGTTGAATTTGAATCATAAAACTTTCCTTTTTCCTTGTGTGGAGGTAGTAGACTCATTTTCTTCCAATGTCACTTCTGACCTATTACTTGACTCTTGTAACTGGAAATTATGTGGATGAGGCAATTTACTTAATGGAAAACAAGCAGGTCACCTGCTAGCAGGTTAATCTGCTGGTCTATCCCTTTGACAATGTAAAATAAGTTACACCTACACCCACCTCTTGACAGAAGGAGTGAATTGGTTGATTTACTTTATTAAAGAAAAAAAATCCAACCAAATAAAATTCCCAGTACTAGGGGTGGCCTTTTTCCGAAAAATAAACATTTATGCACTGCAGGAGTGCAGTCAGTGATATGACATTAGTCTAGACAAGAACAAAGTTTAGAGGACATTTTCTTTACATTGTCAAAGGGAAACCAAGGATAAACAGACAGCATTTGTACCACTGTCCCTCTTCCTCCTCTTCCTCTTTACTTAGAAATGTACAGAAGATAAATCTATCTTGGACTTATACCCACAACTGAACCCAGAACAGAGATGTGTGAACAAAGCATAGCAGATCCAGTTTTTCATAGATGTTTGGATTATCAAGATTCTATTTAATCTGTGATAGCTGATCATCACAGTATATTTTTAGTAGCTCAGTTGTTTTGGCAGTTCTGACTTGTTATCCCCTCTCTACCAGATCTGGTACACATTAAGAATTCAGTTATACATTTTAATAATAATGACTAAAAATAATAATGAGATCACATACACACAAAAATTCTTTTCCAGTTGTGATCTTGGACATAAACCACCATTTATGATCATGAAAACTAAACCTTGCCATCCAATCACCACCACCATCTAGCTTCATTTCTTGTACTGTTCTACTTTCATACCAAACACTTCTTATATAGAAAACATGTAGACTTACTTGAAGACAACATCAGGTCTTTTTTTGTCATCATGCTGAGGCAGGTACAGAGTTATAAAGCGGATAGTAAATACCTTTCCTTACTGACTGTACATCACTTGGGCATGTGATATGCATTGCAACATGCAGAATGTTTGACATCCCAAATATTTCCTTGTCAATGCTGAAGCAGTAACTAATCTCAGGGCTGCAACGGCTTCATCCCTTGAAAAATCTCTAGCAGCTCTTGACTTTTACAGATTTCTTCTAGAACAGGGTTTTAAGTCTGTCTGTGGAATGTCAGTATCAAAGATGAAGCTGACTATGTTCCCATGTTTTGGTCTTTTGAGTTAAATACAGGTTTTTGAAATGTCTTTCTGAGGCTTCCCTTATTAACGAGTGTTTTCAGAAATAAATGTTGGTTGTCACAAAAAAAAAATTGTTTCACGTTTCTATTTTGTTTCCTGTCATTTGGTAAACTCTTGAAATCATAGATTTAAAATAGTGAGCAGATGTTCCAATAAAAATTAACAAGTATTTCTGCAAGTAGGGAGCTAATAAAGCCTACAAACTTAGGAGCTTCTGCCCTACTCTATCTATAGGCCCCCTCCTCCACAGAAATCCCATTCTTTTTCCTTTCTTTTCCTTTTTTTTTGTCCTGTGATCTCAGCTACCAGCTCCAAAGCCTGCAGATATCCCGTAGATAATCATTTCCACTTCCTACCCTCCATGCCTTCAGGCTCTCTTCTAACTCTAGCAATTACCAGCTGGCAAAAGGCACCTCATGCTGTGACTGGTTCCAAAATATATGTGATTACTGGTGGTCACTACGTACAGGCTTATTGTGCAGGGTCAGAGCATGCAGAAAAGAGGCTCATCACAACTTTTGCAAGCTGACGGGTGCTCCCAGATTAGGAGAGTATCAGTTTCAGCCTTTTCCTCCTACTTTCTCATTGATTTTCATGAATCTCACCAGTATCTCATTATATTTTCTTGGAGATCTCTAGTCCTTGTTCAACATGACAAATTCAACGATTCCAGGTTTTAGTTAGGGGATGGATAAACAGATGGACAGACAGAGCCACTTCATAAGGCTTCAGGAACCCAGAGGGAACATTAGACTGTCACCAAGCTTGTACTCTCAGGATCTCAGGAGAGTTGATATCTATTTGTGGATTCTTCTTCATGACACTACCTCATTAGAGAGATAAATACTACTGTTCCTGAATTTATAAATGGGTCAACTGAGGTGTGAAGAGGTCAGGAGACTTCTCAAGTTCCTAGGCCAAATCTGTGGTGGGTCCAAGTATATTTTTTTGACTGATCTGTACTGTAACCTCAAAGCCTCTGTGTATTCAACTGGGTCTTCAGTAAAGGTGTGCTATGAAGTGGGACTAGGAATGAAGGTGTAAACCATGGAGTACCTATCTGGATAGTTGTCATGTCCTGACTTACTGGATCCTTGACCCATTCCTCTTACAGACAGTAGATACTGCCACCTGAGACACCATCCATTCGTAAGGAGAGGGGCAGAAAGGGAAAAGGGACACAGACATCACTTGCAGGCTCACTAGACTTTGGAAAGTTAAAGTTTCTGCTCCTGATGCCCATTTTGTGAGCCGTTGTATCCTCATATTTGCCATTTGTGTTCTCAGCTGCCCATCCTAAGATCCTGCTGCATCCCATGGCTCAGTTCCTTTCTTTTCTTGAGGCTATTCCCGCATTGATGCTGCCTGTACTCAACTTTCTCCTGTAAATTGGTTTCCCCTGCACCATCTCCCCTCAAGTTCAGATCCATCTTCTTAATCAACCTTATTCTGTTAACCCCTTCCTCTCCTTGAAGCAGATGAGGGCTCCCTGCTGCAGAATAATCCCAAGGGACATGAGACTTGGATGAAGAAGTAATAAACCTCAAGAACCATAATATGAAATTCTGCCTCTCAATTAAGTTAAAATTCAGCAAAAAATTTATTCCTTTACTCTTTCCCTACCTGGAGTTGCACAACTTGTTCTGAAAACCTTAATCTCAGCTTAATTTTCCAGTATTTGTTGCATATTTTCTTCACAGCAGCCATCCTAAAATTCCTAAACTCCTTAAGCAGGACCTTGTCCCCCTGTCACTATCTCCTGATTTGGTTTGCTGACCTTCTTTTTATGAGTTAAAGAGAGTTTAGGGACATTTGCAAGGGAAATCTCTGTCCTTCAGACTGAGCTCTGTTTTCCCAGACTGAATGGCTCTTAAAGCCCCGGGAGTTTGTATGATTAAGGACTCAATGAACCCCATAAAAGACTCTGTGATTTGCAGAGCTATTGGTATTTTAAAACACTGTGCTTAGATCTTCCTACACCTCATGATATGAAACATGTTTACACTTATGAGTCTAATTATTTTTAATCAAATTAAGTGGCTGCTATGTATTCCCTATCATCATGTCCTGAGAAAATATAGCCTTAAGACCATCTCAGATCATTTTAATAAGCCACAAATATTTTGTATATGTCTTTTCTTCATTTTTCAAATGTAGCTTTGCCAGTAGAAAAAAGGAACAGCAAAAAACCATGACATTATTTTTAAAGAAGGGGAAGGGGAAGGGGAAGGGGAAGGGGAAGGAGAAGGGGAAGGAAAGGAAGGGGAAAGAAAGGAAGGGGAAGGGAAGAGAAAAGGGTTATTCCATCTCTAGTTTTCTATCTATCCAGTTTTCTGCTCATTGATCAATCAGAAATGAAAAAAGTAATAATCTCCTAAATTAGCTACAGAAACCTTGATTTTGTTTCTGTCTATTATGACAGTTTTCTGTGTGATCTTGGTCTAGCTGTTTCCTCACCTTGAAAAGGAGTATCAAAACATGTTCTTGCATTTTTGGCTGAAGTAAACCATTAGTTCATCAGACAAGCCTTGCCTGTCACTATTGCCGTGTATGCACATACGGTCCTGATCTCAACTGATGTCTCTAGGTGCTAATGCAATGCAAAGACTCTGCAGTCAAAACTTTGCAGTCAACTGTGCTTAGTCAATCATTTTGTGAAAATAAAAGCTTTGAGAATCCCATGACAAGTAAATAAATATATAAAAAACAAACAACCCCACCACAGTTCAGATCATGTGGTTTTGGACAAAACCAAGAATTTAGCAATGGTGTGAATAGCAGCCCTCAGCTTTTCTTTCTAAAAATTCCCCTTGAAATTTTTGCCATCCTGCACTTTGCGTATTTTTACTGGAGCACAACAATGTATTTAAAATAAAACATATTTTCACCCAGCCATCTTGCCACTTGAGGATTCTAGACATTTATGAGATGTGATAATCTCAAACTACTTATCTCAATTAAAGAGTAAATGCTTTCATCTTCTATGAATAGGATTTGGCTCACAGAGCTGGCTGAGCTCTACCAGGGGCCTGCCACATACAATCCCCTTCAGGTTTTTCTATTCCAGCAATTCTCAAGTGCTTCAGGGCAGCTAGAGTTGGCTATTTAGAGCCTTGTGTATGTTCATTGTACTTCCAGATATTCCATACTATAACACTTTGACAATCAAAACCATGATAGCCATGGATTTGTACGGGATCTGCTGCATAGCACAACTGCTGGCCTGCAATTTTTAATAAAATCTCCTTTTCTATCTTTCATGTTAAAAATACCAGTTGGTTGAAACTGGTGCCAGTAACAAAAAACCATATCAACTTCAGCCTAAACTTTTGTCAGAAAAAAGCTTACTGGCTGCAGCTAATGTGGTTGTGAAGCAGAAAGTCTCACCCCAAAAGACCTGGCTGCTTGGTGACCAGCAAGATCTTCTTGCAGCTGTATAAATAATGAAATGTTCATTCGGTCAGAAAAGAGACAAGCTCTTTAGTCCCATGGTTAAAATCTAATGTGGGTTGTGAGAAATCTGCACACTGAAGTCCTTGCTCCAATAAACATGCATTTATTCTCACAAAGAGCTTGGGCACCTGAACATGAAGGAGAGAGACATGCCTCAGGGAGACCCAGGAGGATCTTGATGTCCAAAGTGGCTTTTTGGACCCATATAATTACTAAAGGCACAGCACATACATGCTATTCCCCCCCTTTTCTTAGAAGAGCTGATTTTGACTTCAGTTCAATTTTTTTTTTTTAAACTGAAGAGTTTTGTAGGGACAGGAAAACCATTTCCAAAGCCACCCAACTTTACCTGGCATCCATCACCACAGAAGTAGACACTCAAATACTAATGGTGCCTGTAAAGCAGAAATTGAACTTTACTAAGAAAAATTAAACCAATTAATCATAGACCGAAACTTCAGAAGAAAAAAACAACAGAAGCCTTACAGTGTGCAGTGAAAGCTGCCAACTTCTGGGATTTGCAGCAGTCTCACAGAACCAGCATGTTACTCTGCTTCTGCAGCAGCTATGTCCAAAACAGAGTTTTAAAAAGGGCCAATAGTATTTAGAGGGTCACACTGGTCTCAGATATGTGGAAATTATTTCATACTCAAGATTTTTTGCTTTGTGGAAGACTTTTGGTAAAGCTGGGCTAGAAACTACCTGAGAATGAATTGTTTTGAAGATTTCCAGGCCTTTCTGCTCCTAATCTTGTATTTAAGATAGATATATTCATAGACATCTACCACTTGCTCCCTCTCCTTTTGTCATGATAAGAGATGTCATACACGCACACACAAATATACAAAGATATGGCACAGCTATATACAGGAGGAAATTACCTTTTCAGTTGTAATTGGCTTTAAATGAGTCTCCCCTTACTTTCAATAGCTTATCATATTCTGTTGACTTGAGCAAGAGCCTCAGTGGTTACTTTTGCAGGTGTAAATATTCTTGAAAGAATTTTGGCTTTTTCAAATTGGACAACTGGATTGTGTACGGACACAGAGAGGCAATGCCCTTTCAGCAGTGCCATTTGCATAGGTCTTGGCAAGTCAGGTTGCCTTGAGGAAGGTGAAATTCACACTGCTGCTCTTGTGACAGGTAGTGCTGCGGACACCTGCCTGTTAACATGCTGTGAATAGTTGCATATATGCTTTCTGACAAAAAGGACTCCATGCCGTAATACACTTGCCAGGTGAGTCCTGTACTGCCTAGCTCAATGACTGTGGATTTCAACCAAGCTTGGCTGTTGTACAATGCAGAGGTGTTCACCTTTATGATCACTCCCTTCCCTCTCCCAACATCCCCACCCTATACTGCTACTTACAGAGATAGGCAAACTTTATCATAAAAAAGCAGATCAAGTAATTTGGTTCAAATCAGCAGAGTGCAGTATGTTGTAAAAATAGAAAAAAAAATTAAAAACAAAAGGAAAAAAAATTCATTTCTGGCTTCTTGTCAGGTTTGGGACCATGCTTGCCAAATGTCTCATGAAGGACGGTTTGGACATTATTCAGGGATCCTCCTGAAAGCAGCATATACCAGAAAACACATTCCACTTCTTAGGCAGTTTTGCAAAGTCAGGATGTGTTAGATGGGCCTTTCCTATCTGAGATAAATCTAACAAGCAATTATTCTGAGAGATACTTTTTTCAGGCAGAAGCGGTGGTGGATTCAAGTACTTGAGGATTTAAGGGACTTGCATTTTGGTCCAGATTTCTTTAATTCAGTTTTACTTGTTTGATAGGGTACTCTGTTCTGTTCATACCCATTAATACTTGTATCTTTTGTAAAGGGCTTGGACATGAACAAGTGAAAATACAGTGTAATATAGAGTGATTGTTTCCAGGGATAGGACATCTACCACCTCTCTGGGCAACCTGTGCCAGTGATTCACCACCCTCTTTGCAAATATTTTCCTGCTTATAGTTAATCTAAGTCTACCTTCCTGTAGATTAAAACCACTACCCCTTGTCCTATTGCTACAGGCTGTGTCCTGGGTTATACAAAAATTCTGGTATCTACTTTTTCTTTTTTCTTTTCTCCAAATATATCTTTTTGTTGTTTTGTGTTCTTTAAAGAGACTGAACTGCTAGTGATTAATGACTTAATCATTCAACCACCTTCAGTGACTGCCCAGGTGCTGTAAGAGACTGGAGTGTTGGTGCTCATGGCTTAGTCAACCATGTGCGTTGCTAGCAATGTGTAGAGTAGCACCCAGGCCAGGGGCTGAAGGCATGCACATCGACACCTCAGGCTACAATCTTGGTGTTAAACAAGATAAGGAAAGAGGCAAACCCTGTGAGGTGGGGTAGGTTTTCTTTTTCCTTACACAGATGGCTCAGCTGTGATAACTCCCCAGAACATTCACACCCAGCCTGAAGATTTCCATCTCCTGTTGATGAGACATAACGGGCTACAATGGACTCAGCTGCACTGGCACAAGAGACAGCTGCTGCAACATCTTAGAAGGTGTCAAAAACTCCCAAAGCATCCTGTGATTCACAGTATTCTGTCATCCAGTGTAAAACTCCTTGCACCAGGGGAGACACTGGAGGCGTTCCTACATGAACCTGAGTGTATCTAACTCTGAGTTTTGGGGCTTCCCTTATACATCTGAGGCTTCCAACACCACCTCAGTGCATCCAGACTGCAACTATCACTTTGACTTTGAGAGGACTACAGCCACCACTTCAACCAGCAAACACTGAAATTGCAACATTCAAGTCTCGTCATTGGATACGGGTGTCTTGGGGTCCTTCCAGTCACCTGGGGACCTGCAGCCCTGCTCCAATTACCTGTACCAGCACCACAGCCTCACTCCAGCACCCCAAAAGCATCTGCTGGTATCAAACCCCAGCTATCCTCTGTTACCTGCCAGTGCTGACTCTCCAACCATTCCTGCCAGGTTTTCTGGACATGGGGGAAGTGAACCACATGGGGGGGTGGCCATCTTGTCTCTGTTCTGTGGTCATGTGTGTGCTTTTTCTGGGTGGGGGAGGTCAGCTGCCATCATTTGGTCTGCTGGGCAGGGTCTGGGAAGTTTCTCCTCATTGGTTGGTTTAACCCAGTTTTATCAATGTTATTATTAGCATTCTTCTTGGTAAAGTTATTTTTTCACTTACATCCAGGTGTATTTGGTCTGTCTCTCTCTATTTCTCTATTAGAGAAACCAGGGGAAGAGACTTCTGCCTGAGGTCTCTGCAAATTGTCTCAAACTGATACACTCTATTAAAACATTTGTCCTCATCCTTCTTAAGCCCACTTTAAGTCCTGGAAGGTCTCCCCAGTGTCTTCTCCAGGCTGCAGAACCTCAGCTCTCTCAGTTTGCCAGCTCATGTCCAGCTTCTCATCCACCAACACTCCCGAGTCCTTCTTGAACGGCTGCTCTCAATCCCTTCATTCCCCAGGCTCTATTGATACATGGGATCCCCATCAACCAGGTGCAGGACCTTGCACTTGACTCTGTTGAACGTCATGAGGTTCCATGGGCTTACTTCTTGAACTTTTCTGGGTCCGTCTACATGGCATCACATGCTTCAGGTGTGTCAGCCATACCACTCAGCTTTTCGTTGTCTGCACATATGCTGAGGATGCAATTAATCCCACTGTCTGTGGGGTGGAACCTTTCACAATTCTTTTGAGCTCCATGTATTGGGTTGAAATTTTTTCTGAACTCAGATGATAGAAATTATGATGTGATAGAACACTGCAATGGAAGAGACTTTGAGCTTCCATCTAATTCATCCCTTGTTTGAGCCAAACTTATGCCATTTCCCACAGATACTTTATTGGCATGTTCTTAGAAACTTACTTTACCTCTTTAGGGAAAATTCCCACTGTTTATCTACACTTAGCTTTAACAAGTTTTATTAAACTAGACATTGTCATCTGGATATTTGTTTTCCTGTGCTGCTTGTGGTGATCATGTACAGTGCATATTCACATCTTCTTTGCAGCAGTATTTAAATAAATAAATTGTAAAAGCGTGCCTCAACCCTCATCTATCTTTAACCTTCCTTCCATAGGCACACTTTTTTGGTCTCTGATGATTTTCATTTCCTTTCACTGGACTTTTTTACTTCTCATACAAATGTGTGGTATGCAAAACTGGCCATGTTAAGGAGTTAATCTGGACTCTGTTAAGGAGTTAATTAGGAGCAATTCATGTACATCATATGCGCATCTGTCTAGCTACCCATCTCAATATGATCGGTTTTTTCACTGTAGTATATAGTGGTAAGGTTAGGTACAAACCTGCTATGTTAGTCAGACACAGATAGGCAAAAATGTCTTCAGAGTACCTAAAAAAATAATTTTTAATTTTACAAACATAACACCATTTCTACATGTTTGCAAGCTCTCCTTGTTAGATGTGATCTACAGTACTAAGAAATGGAGTTTATTCCATCTTTCCAGTCCTCAGTGAAATACTGAACAGAATCAGACCAAGAATTGCTCACTGCCAACCTTCATGTGGAACCTCTTTTCACTAACAGGAAATTCTTCTAGACATCCGCTCCTATTGTACCTTCACCTAAAGCCCAAATTTATTAAAAGACTCATGTCTCACAGCCTTACTGAAGTCAGGGAAGAGGGTTGACACTGGGACTTTATCGTGGTCCCAGAATTATCAAAGATAACTCTTGACAAAACACTTCATTTCTTATATATTATATGAAGAATTACATCAGAGTCTGCTGATTCAGAACTAATTGGTCCAAACAATTTCTTACCATACCTTCCCTGTTTCACTGTTGGTTTCTCACTCTTTAAACCCTGATATTAACTTTATTAGTCATCCAATTGCAGTTAATATCTCCAGGGAAGACTAAAGCAAACAAGCATTTAATGCTTCATCCCCATCATCAGTTATCTTCTTTGTTTGTCCATTGGGTACTGGTCCTGCACTCACATTTCTTTTAGTGACAGAACTGCTTTTGGCAGCTACCAGTCCCTTCCTCTCTTCCCTTTGCCATCTCTCCTTCCCTTGTATTACCGCTCATTTGTGCCAGTACAACAGTTACCGCATGGTGAGCAAATTAACTGATCCAAGTTAAAACAAACATGTTTTGCTGGGTTATTTCTTCATACTCTTTCTTTCCTCTTCTTTTTACTACTGCACCTAGCCAATATACTTTTGTATTGCTGTAAATCCTTTGCATAACATTTTTGTCCTTTCTTTGGCTCTATGTGCTTCTACTTATATTATTTCCCACTGACTTGACCTACCTTCTACTCATTGTTTCCTTAATTTCATAGAACGAAAGAAGTTCTTAGAATGGAAAGGTTCATTCATCAGACAAACTTTTATTAACCTTCCTACATCTCCTACATGGTAATTTGAGCCCAGAGTTGTCTCAGTCAGCTTTTTTGGAACTATTTCCTCCTAGATTTAATTCCTGTGAGATCTCCTCTACCAATTAGTTGAATTTACCAGTGTTTTTTCTTAAATATTTTTTACTTTTTATTTTCTGTTTCTCCCGCTGTTATCTTCAAAGGAATAAGTGTATTCATCCTCTTCTCTGTCTTCCTAATTTATTTTCTCAACCAATTCCTATCTATTGATCAGAGGGGTACTTACAAAGACTTTTTCTCCCATCAACCATCGCAATTTTTAGGGTATAAAAGGCAGCTCTCAGGGCAACCCAGGAATTTGCCATTCTTGCTGTGTTTCTGTCCTGACTGATGTTTGGTGTCAATGTGCTTCACTGACAACAACCCCTGGGGTGTGAAATACTCTGGTAGCTATTCAAGGCATTCATCTTGCCTATTTGGTGGTCTTTTAGACTAGCCCATCCCCCCACTCTGCTGGATTCCTTTCTATTTCACCAAGATCATTTCAGTACTGAATTCTGTCTCTCAGAGCCAATGATGTCCTTGATCTATAAACCATGTGTTCTCTCTTTTCCACTGTCCTCTCTGAACAAGCCATACCTTTTTGCATCAGTATTCCAGTCACATGAATTAGCCTAGCAAACCTCTGCTAAGCCAATTAAGACATAATTCTAATTATGTATTAAGATTCCTAGTTCCTCTGGCTTATTCCCCATACAGCTTACATTAGTGTATAACCATTTAAAATGTTCAGAAGATTGACCCAGTGGATTCCTTTTCATCTCCCTTTTGTCCCTTTGTGTGTACACTCTCCTGTTTCTGACAAATTTAAGTGCATCAGTATCACACACATTTCTAACTGGTAAGTGAAGACTGGGCCCATACATTTTGATAATAAGGTAAATTCTATCACTCAAATATTGCACTAATAAAATACTAAAATATTCTTAAGCACTTTAATTTTGCAAAGGATGATATTTTCTGAAATATCGGCATAGTTACTGGGTGTGTTAATAACATTAAAATAAGAATGAGTGAGACAGATAGGTATTAGTGGAAAAAAATAATCCATGAATAAAAATCAGACAGACTAAAAATTCATCATATATATGACTTCTCATTAATAGGGAATTTTTCCAAATCATGTTAGACCATCCCCATGTCTTATCCCCACTCCAGGCTATCAACAGAAAAAGTAATACTTTATTTGGGAATAGTTTTGGAGGTGTTTTTACCTTGGAGAATATGTTTACAAATTGACTTGAATAGCCAAATTACAAAGGACTTCAGACTGCTGACAAAACAGTCTGCTCTCCCTTTATTTCTTACATTAAATATAAAAGGCTTTCATTGCATTCTTTCATGCAAGTCAGTACCTGTACTTATTCATGTACATACACAGATTCACAGTGACCAGATCAGCTATAGTTTCCTCAAAGATGCAATGACACAAAAGAATTGAAAAAAAACACATGCTGTTCAGGTATAGAAAATGGCCACAGTACACTGCGGATGTAATAACAAATGATAATATTTTACTTTGTATTTCCATGGCACTTTCCATCCATCATAGACTTGTATTTTGGCAGCAGCTTTCTGTGCATCCATGGTTTTTCTTGCTGGTATTTTCCAATGCAGGAAACCACTATGCCTTTAATCGTGAACACTTTGAGTGTCCTTTGGTCACCTGAAGCATGTGGTATTTGTCATCATTAAATAAGCTACTATTGGCCTCACCATTATCCTACAGAAATGCTGTTAATGTGAATCATTCTATGATATCTGGGGTAGAACAAATATATCATTAATGAGGGCTTCAGTTTCTCTGTGCTGTTGCTCTCTGCTGAATTAGGTATAATACCAGTATACCAAATTTACATATGCAAAACACAGTGAAAATCCCCCCAAACTATAGTCCCAGTGACCTTAGTTTGTGATTATTCAGTTGGTGAAACTTTATTGGTGCTGATCCTTATATTTAATGAGAGAGACCTTGGAAGCTTACACTCTGCAATCATTGTAAACTGGAATTGCACCAAGTCAGTTAACCCTAAGGAACAGACTAACTATAAGAGGTTTTTATTGTCCATCAATATAGACAGGCAGCTCCAATGGGAGGCTGAGATCTTATGCATCCATCAACTGCAGAAGAGCCCTGAGACCATGAAATCAGGCTGCTTAGATAACCTGAAGATAATCAGGGTGGATCCAGCTGTCCATGACTCATGGAGACATGGCAGCAAAGCCATGGCTAGAAACAGCCTCTCAGCTCCCTGCCCACCATTGTAATGATCATGTGTCTCTGGCAGGGCAAAGCCTGAATCAGGGACTCACGCTGGCTACTTGCTACACCTTCAAACCACTGCGAAATCCAGATACCTGGTTTACTGTGCATCACCCCTACCTATTGGCATCCTTCTCAGAGTCCTAATTGCAAACATCATTTAAACATTGTTTCAAATGTATAATAGAGAAATAAGCAGCCTCAGGGAGTGGGAGCCCTTGAGTCATGGTCAATCATCTGAAAGTGAGTGGCTTGTCTTCCATATGGATAGTAAAGCACTGCAGTGCTAATAGAATAAGGCTGCTCACAGCAGACATGGACATATCTTTCAGCCCACTCTATGTGATAATAGATGTACTAACGTTTTGACTACCGCCTTGTGTTTATTGTGGGTGTTAGCTGAGACATTTCCATGTAAATAAAACATTCATCAAGCTCACTAAAACGTCTGCAGAGCAATTATTGCACAAGAATGGTGAGCACTGGAGAAGCAGGCTCATTCATCCATTCCATTTACCTGCTTAGGCTTGTTTCAAAGGAAGATGCCATTTCCATGGATGTTGGAATTAGGTCAGGTCTCCTGTGTAGCAGCTGTGTGGGCCAAGGAATAAGGCATCAGGAGACCTGGTTTCTATTTGCATAAATTCTGCTGAGTTACTCTATGGCCTTAAGCAACTCACTTTGCAGCTCCATGATGCTGTTTTCCACCCATCTGTAAAATGGGGTTAATGGTGCTTACCAGCCTTCACAAAGTACTTTTGCAATGGAGAGATGAAAATTATGGTGTCTGCTAATTGTTTTCACTCTCTCTGTGGAGACGAGGTCTTTTTCTTCTAGGAGTGTAAACCCAAGCACATTTTCTGCTAGTTGTAGAGTTTAAGTTTCCATTTGCGTGGCTGGTAGAGGCCTTTCCTATAATTTTTCATAAATGTGATGTGCAACATCTGAAATTGAACCATCTCAAGGACTGAGTAATATACAGCCTCATAGCAATGATGGGCAGCACAACTTAAACTGCAGAGATGGCAAAAGAGGGTGGTGGAAAACAAGTGCTTTTACCAGCACTGAGTGCAATAATAGGCTGAGTTGACTCACCGTCAGGATATGTTTAAGAAGCTGCGATGAAGCCCACGTCTACTGGTCTCCAGGTTAGTGAATTAGCCACAAGAATGTCCTTTCTGCCTGCCACAATGTCATCCTGGATTAAAAACAGGCTTGCTAGGAAACTTTTCTTTGTGGTTTAGTTTTCATTTCCATAGGGTTTGTTTTTCATACAAAATGATCGCTGATAACATGCAGCAGTGAGGTAAGTATCTGAAGTTTCTTAGTTACTGGAAAAGAAGAGCTTCTGAAACCTTCCCTTATTAGCACATTAATTGCAGCTGTCACAGACAGCAATTATTTGCTCAATTTTCCTCAAATTCATCATTTCCTTAAAAAACAAAACCAAATCCAAAATTGTAGTAATGAATATTCAGAGTATCCTGGCACTTGAAACCCTGTTCTCATTTCATAACTGGCTGTGGTTTCCTCCTATCTGAACACCTTGAACACTTTTCAGGCATGTATGATTGACAGCTGTCCTGCATGCATAGCAAAACAAAGTTTAGTCCCCCATATCACAGGCAAATGTACTTTAACAGCCTCAATGCTGAGCAGCACACCATGCCATTCACCCAAACAGGTACTCTCTAGAGCAAACACCAACTTGTCTTAACTCCAGTGGACATTTCAGGTATATCTGCAACCACCGGGGTATGCCGGTTTTGACTGGGATGGAGGGTTTTTTTTTCAAAGTAGCCGGCAGGGGGCTGTGTTTTGGATTTGTGCTGGAAACAGTGTTGGTATCACAGGGATGGTTTAGTTGTTGCTGAGCATTGGTCACGTGGAGCCAAGGCCTTTTCTGCTCCTCACCCACCACATCAGCAAGGAGGTCTGATGTGGTGATCAGGGAGTTGGGAGTAGACACAGCCAGGACAGCTGACCCCAAGCGACCCAAGGGATATTTGAGACTATATGGCATCATGCTCAGTGTATAGAGCTAGGGAAAGAAGAAGGAAGAGCCAACATTTGGAGTGAGGGAGTTTGTCTTCCCAAGTCACCATTACATGTGATGAAATCATGCTGTTCTGGAGATGGCGGAAGACCTACCTGCCCTCCCATGGGAAGTAGAAAATGAATTCCTTGGCTGGTTTTGCTTGTGTGCACAGCTTTTGCTTTCCCTATTAAACTGTCTATCTCACTTTTCTCACTTTTACCCTTCCAATTCTCTCCCTCATCCCAGGGGGGAGAGAGTGGCTGGGTGGGGCTGAGCTGCTGACTGGGGTTAAATGACAATGAAAACCATCTACAGGTATTGACCTATAGGTAGGAGGGGGAAATATGTCCAGTAATTCCTATTATTCCTTTAGCTGTATCCACTAAAAAAATCTCAGAAAACCATGTTCCTCACCTTTAGTCTTTCCCTCTAAGATATTTGTCCTCATACACTCCATCAAGAGTGGAGAGTGCAGTCTAGAAGAATTACAGCATCTCCAGGAAACAAGTAATTCCTCCAGAGCAGAGGGACGTCAGGTCTGAAAAAACATTCTCAGAAGCCTAAATGTGCTTCTTAAAAAACTCCATAAGGCACCCCTAATGTAAGTATGTATGTAGGTATATATGTAGTATGTATGTATATATATAAACAATATTACAGCCTGTACACTGAGAAATGATGAGTTCAGAGGAGGATGGATTAGGCTATAAACAGTGTGTAGGGAGGGATGAATATATGCCTGTTGTGCTGCTGAAGAAACTATGTACTTTGTTCACTTGCATCAGACAATAAAAGTGCAGGCATTTTAACTGAGTAACACTGAGCTGGTACAGTGTATGCAACATCAATTTGTATGATGGAATATTTAGTATCATTATTTAGATTAGTGCATTTTATCACTAGACAGTGCTTTTATGACCATCTAATGTAACCTGAATATCACCTAGCAATTTCTGTAGCTTCATGACTAATGGTTAAGCCACAGCATGTCTTTTAGAGAAACATCACATCTTGATTTACAGCCTTCAAGTCATGGAAAATATAACACCTCCATTGTAAATTGTTCCTGAGGTTCATTACTCTTGCTCAAATTTGCACCTTATCTTTAGTTTGAATCAGTCTATCTTTGACTTCCACTCAGTGGATCTTCTTATACCTTTGTTTGGGGGATAAAAGAGCCCTGTCCTATGGAAAACTGTCATCCTCTTTAGGTAATTAGTGTCAGCAAGTCTCCTCTTAACTCTCTTTCCACAAGCTAAATACACTCAGTGTCAAATTTATTCTTTCTTGGGGTAGGAAGATTGACGATACCAAACTCAAGCAAACTACTTGTATCTACTTGCCTGAGCATCCCTCTTTAATCAGTGGTGGCTCCTCCATAAGACAGTTTAACTAACTTGAAATGTGAATATCCCCTGAAGGTGTCTGTCTCTGTCCGGTATCTATTTAACTATTCTAGGGCAAATATGACTCTCACTTGGATGCCTCATTTAAGCAATTGAAGTTTTGTGAGGTTTCCAGCATTTAAATAATTTTTTATCTCTTTCTATATCCCTTCTATTTTCTCAACAAATTTTTGGGAAGATAGGTATGAGAAATGGAGGCACATATCAGCCGCAGCTTCCCCCAGTATCCTAATCCATGGTTAGCAATGCCTCTATTATCCTGTTCAACCTGCCAGCATTTGACCAAGAGCAAAATTAGCTTTGTCTCTTAGCCATCAGCTCCACATTCACAGTTCATATTCTGTACATTGTCTGCAATGACCTTTCAGTATTTTTTCAGAGCTTCTGCTTTCCCTGAATACAGTCCCACATCCCCTAAGGCTCAGAGATACAGAATTTTCAATTTGGGGTTATATTAAAATAGATTTGTAGTGTACTTGGAGCTGCCAATCAGGATCAGGGCCTCACCATGCAAACACATGTGAGAGACAGTCCCTGCCCTGAAGAATTTACACTCTAAATTAGACAAGACAGACAGTAGTAGTGTGTGGGTGGTTAAATGGAGACACTGAGAAATGAAGGCCACAGAGAGGTTTGAGGTTTTCCAGACCTTCTCAACCTCACTAGCTTATCAGAGATGTATGAGACTTGTTTTTCTGATGCTCACTGCACGACTGTATCTCAACATCCTTTTTGGTGCAACCTCACGCAGCTGCAGGTGCAGGGCTGCTATCACTTGACCAGTTCTGTCTGACCCATATTAAGACTCTTTCACTCCAAATCTTTGCAACAGAAAAGATCTGAAATCTATTTTAGAGATCTGATTGAGATTTAAAGGTTTTGGGGAACTTTCAAATTATCTCTGTCAGCACAGACTTTCCAGCTGATTAGTTTGAAGGCCGGTAGCCAGAGATGCAGATGCAAGAAAACTGCTGGGAATGGGAGGGTGACATACGGAGGACTTGTTTTTGTGAGTTTTTTGAGCCATCCTCTTGCTTTGGGCAGCTGTGCAGCTTGTGGGTATATGAGCAAGCTGGAGGTAGGATTTGCATGGTACAGTTTTCCATAGATCCATTCTGCTCGAGTTAAAGTCCATGTAACTTTTTTTGCCCTTACCAGGAAAAGGAAGATTTGACCCTTGTTTTAATCTTACTTTTTCTGTCATTGTTTTTGTTCTTCTGTAGGTTTTCTATATGACATGGGATAAATTGACTAAGTGTTTTCAAAACAGGTCTACAGACTTTCTGTTGTAATGGTTATGGTCATTTACTTCAGGAACTGTACTGGTCTTGACCCCATCATACCATCAAAACTGTAAGGCTGAAATGCAAAATGGGAAAAAAACCAAAACCAAACAAAGTGAAGCAGAAAACTGAAATGGGGATCCAGTGGGGTTGGGATTGGTGACAGGAAGAGCAAACAGGGACTAGCAGAAGTAGAGAGGGTGAATATGAACTATATTATATGGCATTCTGGTTTGAAACACCAACCCTGAAAGGGAAAATGGGAGCTAACCCCTGTCCCTAATTTCAAAAATATATAAATATTAGTTAATTAACTTTTCTCAGGGACAACAGGAAAAAATGCTGAACACTTCAAAAAAGAACATAGGTGAATTAATTTCTTTGCTTGTAGTCAATAAGACATGAAGAGGTGAAAAAGATATATACAAGTATAATGTTTTTGATATAATTATATACAAATATAAAAATTAAAATCATAAAGCTAAAAACATCTAAAGACTCTCCACCTGCAGTACCACATGAAATAAGGAGTAAAAAAAAATCCCCTATAAACAAAACCTGTGTATTTAATGAGTACTAAATAAAAGAGATGATAAATGTTTCACAGTCAACCTTAATTTTGGATTTTGTATGCTTGTCAGTGTTTGAAGAATTAATAACATTCATCCACGCTGGCTTGGGATGTATTTTGGGTTTTGGTAACAATGTCATCTTGCTGTGTAAAGTGCCTATTTGCCCTGTGCTACTGTTAGGGAGACAAAGAGAAAAGAGAGATAAAACCAGATGTGCTGGATACTAATCTGATTGCTTAATGTGTTTTTTTGGAAGATGCTCTGATACTGTGATGATTCAAACTAAATGAGAACTTGCAGATAAGTGGAACTGAGCCCCAGGTTGTCAGTAATGAACTTCAACTAACTCACACTGGGCCTAAGCCCAGTAGTACTGGGCACTTTTACCTACCACAGAAGGCAATGATAAGACACGAGTATGCTGATCTCCCCGTGGATCCAAGATATTATACCACTTGCAGGCAAACTTACATTAGCTGCTCACTGTGCTGCAAATTTTAATGGTTTATAAGGAACAAGAAATTGCCACATTGTAAATTTGGGATAGATGGCACAAATCAGACAGACTTACAGGGGATGTTTCCTTCACTCTCAGGTGAGTTATACTTTATTAATATCCTTATTTCTCTTTGCTTACAGCACTGACCACTTTTATGAGTGAGTGAAGTACATTTTGCTCATTTGTTTTGCTTTAGCATAGGGAAACAAGAGAAAAAAAAAAAGGTGGTAAAAGAGAATCACTCCTTGTATGTCTCCTCATCTTGTTTCCCAGACCTCATACCCACAATAGAGGAAGAGTTATATTACTGAGAAGGTAAGTGTCACTAGACGTACTTTTTTGCTAGAATAATCCTAACATTTTTTCCTTGATGATGTGCCTAAGTGACATCGTGGTAAGCATGTTTTTTTTCCTGAGTGGGAACCTCTACCCTTTACCTTTTGCTTTGGATTTCATCTTGCTGCTGCCATGAGTTTTCTAAAGCAGGGATGAGCGTGCACACAGGACCACAGGCCATGTGGCTGATGACACACACACATATCTGTCCTCACTATACATACATGCTCTTAGGCAAAAATTTCCCTGTTAGCAGAGCACTGCGAATCCTGCCCTCACTGTAGCCCCTCTCTGCAGTGAATGTGTGGCAGCATAAGAGTGGACCTATGCACATTACAATTTCTGGATACTTTCCTGATGTCCTGCAGATGACAGAAAAACAGAACTCCTTGATATGAGCATTGTCTTATTGTCTTACTGGTGTGGTGTTCACCAGAGAGGTAAGTTGCCCATATAAAGTCTTGGGGAAAATGCTTCAGCTCTTTGGCTGAGCAGTCAGTAAGTTGGGTGTATATGGTTAAAACCTGGGATACAATATTGACACTCAGCCTTTAGACTCATGGGATAGTTTGGGTTGGAAGGTAATCTAGTCCAACTCCTCTGCAATGAACATGGACATCTTCAACTAGATCAGGTTGCCTCATCCAGCCTGACCCTGAATGTTTCCAGGGATGGAACATCTACCACTTATCTGGGCAACCTGTGCCAGAGCTTTACACCCTCTTCATTAAAAAAAAAAAGTTTCCTTATATCTAATCTAAATCTACCATCTTTTAGATTGAAAGGATTGCCCCCTGTTTTATTGCAACAGGCCTTGCTAAAATGTTTGTCCCATCTTTTTTACATGAACCCTTTAAGTACTAAAAGGCTGTAATAGTCTCCCCAGAGCCTTCTCTTCTCCAGGCTGCACAACACCAACTCTCAGCTTGTAGAGGTGCTCCAGCCCTCTGAGCACCTTTGTGGCCTCCTCTGGAGTCACTCCATTAGGTTCATGTCCTCATATATTGGGACTCCCAGAGCTGGATGCAGTACTCCAGGTAGTGTCTCACCAGAGCAGAAGGGGAAAAATCACTTCTCTTGACCTGCTGGCCATGCTTCTTTTGATGCAGCCAAGAATATAGTTGTGGGCTGCAAGTACACATTGCCAGCTCATGTCTAGCTTTTCATCCACCAGCACCCCCAAGTCCTTCTTGGAAGGGCTGCTCTCAATCCAGTCATCCCTCAGCCTCTATTGATACAAGGGATTGTCCTTACCCAGATGCAGGTTATTGCCCTTGGCCATTTTAAACCTCATGAGGCTCCATGGGCCCACTTCTTTAGTTTGGCCACGTCCCTCTGGATGGTATCCTGTCCTTTTGGAATGTCAACCATACCATTCAGCTTGGTGTTGTCTGCAAACCTGCTCAAGGTGGACTGGATTTTACTGCCTATTTAATTGATGTAGATATTAAACAGTACTGGTCCTGGTACAGACCCCTGAGGGACTTCACTTGTCATTGATGTCCATCTGGACATTGAGACATTGACCAACACTCTCTGGATGTGATTGTTCAACCAGTTCTTTATCCACTGAACAGTCTGCCCATTGAATTCCTCTCACCAGTTTAGAGAGAAGGATGTTGTGGTGGGCTGTGTCAAAGGCTTTACAGAATCACAGATAGGTGGCATCCATAGACCTTCCTTAGTCCTGTGATATAGTCTTTCCATGGCAGACGGCCACTAGGTAGGTCAGACAGGACTTCCCCTTAGCGAAGCCACGCTGTCTTGAATCGCCTCCCTGTCCACCACGTGTCCTTAGCAGAGCTTGTAGGAAGATCTCCCATGATCTTCCCAAGCACAGAGGTGGAGCTGATAGGTCCGTAGCTCCCAGCATCCTCATTTCTGTCCTTTCTTAAGATGGGTGCATGCTTTTAAAGTTGGGAGTATACTTTTGCACAAGACTGTTTCTCAAATATATTTATCTCTAAATGAACGGGTTGAAAGTGTGATGAGTTGTATCCAGAGCAATCCATTTTCCTCTGTCTTACTGTTGAGCTCCATGCTCAGAGACATAGTAATATTATATGCAGAACTTACGAGATGTTTACATGAATATTACAGCTGCCACTTAGAAGAGTAGTGAGGAGGGAGTAACAAATGCTGCATTGTCAGTTTGCAACCATAAAGAATCATTTTCATTCCTTGTGCACAAGAGCTCCAATTATAATCTAATTCAATTCAGATTAACTATGCTTTGATGGCATTTCCATTACATAAAAAATAAATTTATTAGCCAAGTATAATGTGTTTTGACTATAGTTCTAATGCTAATCAGGAGGCTGTTTAACTGCTTTAATGCTGCATTTTAACCACAGTTATAAGCTATTTTCTCAAAATTTATAATCAGGGTGTGCAAATATTACACTGGAAACTCACAGAAAGGAAAATTATCAGGATTTACAGGTGAGGTGTTAATAAAGGCTTATAAACCATTTGGTTTAAATCCCACCCATTAAGAATTTTCATAACGCTTTCATCAAAGATTCTTCCCAGGTGCTTTGTCCTTGGCTAACTGCACCGTCTAGTGAAAGGTGGAAAACGTGATGGGATCAAATTAACACTGCTTTATCTAAGGATTGCTAGTGACTCATTGCAGGTATATCTAAACTACAGACACCTAATCTTATTATAGTGCCAGAACTGAGTCTTTATGTTCTCTAAGTGATCTTGGTATCTACTGTGCCACCAACCTCTCCAACAATCCTCTTCCTGTCCCTGAGCTCCTGATAAGTTTGTATTCTGCTATTTTAAGTGCTGCTCTGGGCTCTTGAGGATAGGCTGCTTACTCTTCCCTGCTTTGCCCAGTGCACAAATGGATGGAGGCTCATCACTAATTAGCCATTCTGATTAGTGGAGCACATATTTATGCTTCCACCCAGGGCTGTAAGGCGTGTGTTTGAGCTAATACAAATGAAAAACCAAAGCAATCCTCCCTCCTGCACAAAGGAATCACAAAATTGGATCAGCATCTACATCACTTTGCTGGTCTTCAAGCAATCATTTGCCTTTTGGCAGACTGTGCACAGGATCCTGGCATGGAACTTGGAGTCTGACAGTTCTGCTGTTTGCCAAAATACAAGGGGCTTTACAGAGTTAGAACAAACTATGAAACTGTATACTGTGAGCAAACACACAACACACACCCACCCCATTTATTGCAGAAAAGACCTACCCTTGCAACCCATCTCAAGATAACTGACAATTTTTATGTAGCCTGCATTTGAACTGAAATGGCCACTGCTTGGGCAGTTTGCTTTAGTTAAGAAGGTTGTCTTGGAGGAAGCTAGATCCACAGCTCTGGAACCAGTCAGAAATTCATGCAATAACAGATGGACTTGTCTGATTACTCCAGATTGATATCTATAGAAGTTCCGTTTTAATTACATTCTACAGTGACAGAAAACCAGACCTCTGCTGTAGTTATGAATTATTTTCTATTCCAATTTGCTTAGCACTGATGCCATTAGCTTATGTGAACAGAAATTAACACTTGTTTTCTTTTCTCTTTCACAATTTCTTTTCAGATCAAAATCACTTTCCTTGGAAAGTCATCCCTGAATCAAGTTATATCTGGGGGAAAATAAAAGCAAACAAACAAACAAAAAAAGAAGCATCAAAATCAGCCGCCCCCCCACGCCCGCCCCCCC
>WBMV01006900.1:307168-452210 GCA_013396655.1 Campylorhamphus procurvoides
CCCCCCCCAAATTTTGAAGTAATATCTTCCAAAAAGAGAGGGAAGAAAGAAATGCCAAAGGCAATTTGGACTAGTAGTCAGCCTTGTCCAATTATTTATGAAGAGCAATTTATCCAGTCTCTTTAATAGTCTTATGGGGAAAATACATTTTCCACAAACAGATCAACAAGTTAATATTTTTTTTCCCTCAGCTTAAATTTTCTTTTTATTCCTTAGCAAACATCTGTAGACAATATATCTAAGCCTCCAAGTTTGTTATTTTCTTTGCAAGTGCAGTTGCTTATATGGGTACGAGATTATTATAGCAATTGAATAGATCAAGTAACAACAAGATCTAATGACTGGACTCTAAAGCTGAATTAATTGACTCTGGATATGCTGCATAATTACTTAATTTTAATTTTTTTGGGGGGACAGTTAGGACAATTAGTCACTGGGATAACTTATCTTGAGATAAGGCAGACTTTCTATCACTGCAGATCTCTGATACAAGACTTCCTAAAATACATATTTCAGCCAAACTGGAAGATGGGAGCTACCTGTCAAACCCCATTGCCTTTTGCTTTTAGAATGTCAGATTAGATGAGCATAGTGTTCTCTTCTGGCTTTAATATTTATGAAGTATTTATTTCAGGCATGATCAGTACTAGTCACCTAGGTCAAATAATAGGTCAAACATTTATGAAAAACCAGGCAGGCAGATACAAGCATCACCATGGGATAGAAAGTGGTGATCTTCACCCTGTGGAATACTTCAGCCAGGTTCTCAAAATGATGACCAGGAAGCTGAGGACAACCTGCAGTTCTAAAACAGCAGCTCAAGTGACAATTTGAAAGGAAATGAAGAATCAACCACCTTAGGTGGCAGGTTATAGATGTTGAAAATGTGATTGGGTCATTTATTCATTTCTAGCCTGTAAATTAAGCATCAACTTACAATTGCTACATAATAGGAAAAAAAAAGAATAGAAAAAAGAAAACCTAACCCCTCCAAAAACTTATTAATACGTTATTCCGTAGTGCAGAAAGCGAATCACCACCATGTTTCTGTGCAAGGTGGTTACAACCTCTTCTTTGTGCTTAGTGCCAGTGAACCAACATCTGGAAAGGTGTTCAGTGGAAACACCTCATAATCAGAAAGAGCTGGAGGCACTTCAGAGGCATTGACTCAAACAATTAAAGAGGTAGGAGGACTGATCTGTGAGGAAACAGCTTCTGAATAACTTGGGAAAGTGATGACTAAAGCACTGTGTTGGCCCTTTGTGACTTTTATGGGAGTTTTTGCAGAAGTTTCAGTGGGATCTTGATGAAGGGCAAAGAAATGCTAATCAATGGCAAATGTTCAAAATGCATGAAAAGTGGAGGAAAAGGAATATTTAGCAACTGCACCGAGTAGAAATGAGGTGGAATTAGAAAAAAAAATATAGAATAGGAGTGAACTTTTCTAAAGTATCAACATTCATAATAGGTAAATAACGAAGAGACAATGGGTGGAACAATCCCATGTAACAGAATATGCTTTTTACAGTTTCAAACTAACTTTACTCATGGAAAAAGTATTAGGAGTTGACATGACTTAGACTGGAAACTGAGATTTCCTAGTCCTGGGAGATGAGCCTGGATAAACCTTTGAGAAATTTTTCAGTTGATTCTGGGAGTTCAGTTTGTTATCTCTAATGTAAGTCAAAGCCCTCTGACCTGAGTTTATCCCAGACAAGAGGTTTTCAAAACCACAGAGTCCTCTTTTCCAATTCTTTCCCCATCAAATCTTCAGAGCAAATATTGAAAGGTGAATATGTTTTCACCTCAAAATCATATAACTAGGTACTATCATGGACTACACCCTACTACTGGATTCAGCAGGAAAAGGGGGATGACTTTTTAATATGATCTCTAAATATAAAGATACATATATATAGTTGCAGATCAGGTTTAGAGACTTGCGTCTTATTGTCACTTATGGAAAAGTCTGTCTTCTATGTATGGAGACAAATTCAGCATCTGTTGAACAGTACCTAAATTTCTGACCTTTCAGTGAAAGAGTGTCACAACAGTTCTCATCTTTCGACTTCCTATTATTCATTGTTCATGTACTACCATCCAAATATTTAAATTATGAATAATGAGGACTCGCAGGAAGGAAGTCTAGTTCAATATTTCTTTCCAATTGAGAATAATTATCCTTATTTTTCTGTGGTTTGGGATTTTGGGGGGATTTGGTTGTTGTTATTGTTTGGTTTGTTTCTTTTAGTTTGGAAGGTCAGTACTACAAGAAAAATCACCAATTCTAAGAAGAGGCAGTTGTTATCAGTTTAATGATCAGTGAGTAATTGGATCCTGCAAGAACCAGAGAGCTCTTGGTTCAACAAGAGTCAATGACTACTGAAGATATACAACCTTTCTCAACAATGATCCTTATTTATACAATTCAGAAAAACACTGAGAGCATGTGAAACCATATTGAGGGCAAGTATTTATGGCCTGGAGAAGCTGATGTTCCCTGGAAATCCACAAGTAAAGCCAGTTTTCTTCTGACTCTGAAATTGCTGTACATGATATGGAATGTTGGTGCTGGAGATAGAAATATTTTAATACCTTTAATTTTAGTATAGAAATACGTCGAGCTAATTTTGCACTCATCCTCCCTCTTTTATCACTTAGCCTTCCATTTTTTCTTTGTAGAGGTGCTGGATAATGTGTATGATGTATTGAGGTGGCTCTTTCCAAAGATGGACATGAAGCAGAATGCATGAGAAAGGAAAGAGAAAAATTGTTATAGATGAAAAAGTAACATGTGAGAACTGAAAAATAAATTTCAAATGTCTTCAAAAAATATTTTACAGGGAAAAAGTGGAAGCCTTCTCCCTACTGCTCCCAAGGCAGTTGATCTGTTTGGTTTGCATGGAAACAGTCCCCAAGCCAGCAGTCATTATTAAGCACTTAGAATTTGGTAAGGTAACAGACCCCATGCCAAGTTAGCAGAGCAGCTCTAGACCATTCTGCGTTTCTTGTCAGCCTAAAAATACAGACTTGTTGGCATGTTTACACCAGTGATGCACCAACCTCTCTACTCCAAACCTGTACAGTGGTCTCCTCTAGATGTGATGCTCTGAGGCCAGCAAGTCCTTAGCCCCAGTATAGATTTCCTACATGTTCTACCGGACCATTACAACATCTACACTCAACAAACACTCCCCAGAGAAAAATCCTACATTTGCTGGTGAAACCTTCTGCCACACAAAGATAGGAGAAGATTGTAAATGATGACCAGCCATAGTGTCTATTCTAGTCTTCTGGAAACTCATCCTAAGAGTGTTCCTCTGTGCCTAAGGGCAAGGAGAAAGTGATAAAAGATGGGATTTTTCTTTTTTCCTGAAAACACTAGTTGTGCAGAAACTAGATGCACTGAGGAGGAAAAAAAAAACCTGACTATGCCCTAGACTCAGGTGCCAGCCTTGACAGTCACTCCATAGAGCAGGAAAGTACTAAGCACATGGCTTATGACAGGCTTTATATTGCCTGAAATGGGAGCTCCCACAACAGCCCAACAGCATGAGAAATGGACTGCAGAGAGACCAGGAGAAAGAATGGACTGGAGTGTGCTGAACAAACAAAAAGAAAATCACATAATCAGGGAGGAAATGTATGGCCCTTGGCAAGATCTCTGGTAGTAAAATCTATGTTAACAGTATCGCCTTGTAAATTTGTTGAATGCATGTAACTATGTTTCCTCTGGATAACATTTTTATTATGAAAAAAAACCTTCATCAAAAGATAAATATGTTTCAAGGGAAGTTTGTGTGGAGTTTTAACAGATCACACTTAGGCTTTTATAAAAAGAAAAGAAATGCAACTTTTAAACTGTGCTTGGGGTACAAATGAGGAATTTGTGTCAGGCTGCAAGTCTTTTTGTGCTAGTTTCGTTTTGGTTTGGTTTGGTTTTGCGTTGTTTTGTTGGGGTTTTTTTTGTTTATTTGTTTGGTTGGGTTTTTTCTTTTGCAAATTAACAATGTGGAGGCCAGCTCCGTTTGCTTTCCTGACATTTTAGCCAGGGAATGCTTGTTTTCATGCAGGTTGGTTGTGGCTGGGAGGGATATTAAACCATTCGCATTAATAATAATCAAGGCTATCTATCATCAAAACAAGTTATAGACTCGACAGCCTGATTACATCATCTTTAGGAGAGGAAATGAAGTTTAGCATTTGTTTAAACATAGTGAAATGAATTTAAGCAGTTACTAAAAAAACATTAAAACATCTCCCACTCAGTTTCATTATGGATAAAAGTCAGCAGACTAGGAGAAAGGGAAGGTCTCAGAAACCCTGACCCTTGTAAGTATTTTATTGAGAGTTATTAATTTAATAAAAAATGCATTTTAATTCAGACAAACACAAGCTCCTCCATCTAGGAAACAGAGATACAGACCATATTTAAAAGGCAAGGAGATGCTACACTGAAGTAAGATCTAAACCTTTTTTGTGGATAACCAACTAGAAAAAAAAAAAGAGTTAAAAACAAGGTTCACTATAACAAAGAATGCAAATAAAATCCTGGAGTGCTTAAGCATCAAGCTGATAGGACTTGCAAGGTTTTTTTGCCTGGATTGCTTTTAGCAATCACATTTCCAAAAAAGATATTAATTAAGAAAGATTTTGAAGGTAGGGAAATATGCTTCTAAGGGGAAATCAGAGTTTCACAGTCTGTTCAGTGTACTGGTAGATGACAGAGAGCTGACTTGGTCAGGGGTTATGTGCATTGAGAGAAGGAAGATCTTTCTGACTCTAAGTTAGTCTTTAAGTTCATAGAATCATAGAAACATTTAGATGGGAAAAGACATTTAAGATCATTGAGCCCAACCAGCACTGCCAAGCTCACCTCTAAGGCATGTTCCCAGGTACGAAATATTCATGCCGTTTAAATGACCTCCAAGGATGACCACTCTACCGCTTCCCTGGGCAGATTTGTTCCAGTGCTTGACAAACCTTTTGAAGAAGAAATTTTCCCTAATATCCAATCTAAACCTCCTCTTGTTCAATGTGAGGATGTTTCCTCTTGTCCTATCACTTTTTACTTGCAAGAAGAGATTGCCCCCCATCTCACTAGAACCTCCTTTCAGGTAGTTGTAGAGACCTTATTTATAAGAAATAAAAACAAAAAAAAAGTATCAGCCAGTGTTTGGAAGATGAAACTATGTAAATTTAGATTAAACCATTAGTGTAATTTACTTCTCAAAGAGTGTATCTAGATTTCATGGTAGCTCTTCATCAGTTAAACTGTTTAACTAAAGCTTAAATTTAAGCTACAGCACACCCCTTTGAAAAGCAAAACATATGCAGGCAGAGATGGTAGAATTGACACAGAAATTACTGAGTAAGCCTTTGCTACAGGATAGCCCAAAATCAAAGGAGAGATCTACCAGAGCATGAGGCCCCTGTGGACAGCTGTATCACTGAAGGATGTCTCAGGGAGGTACTGAGCGTGTTCCTTACTACTGCCAAAGCTCTGGCAGCCAATCTGTTCCCCCAGCACTAGACTGTGGATTTCCTCCAAGTCCTTGACCCCCGAGCTCCAGGCACATCCAGCTAATAATCCAAGAAAATAGCTGGCCCTGGCCTGTGTACTCTTGCAATAGATAAGAGACTTTTGTACAGAGGAAAAGCCAAGGAACTTGTGCCTCTTTGCCCCCTCACCTTTGCTGTGTGTGTGAAGTGGTAGCTGCCTGTCCCAGTGCCTTGGCTGGAGCTCTCCCGTGTCACACAGGTTTAAAGAAGAGATGCTCAGCCCTCCCACTACATGCATGGTGGATGGCTGCCCCATGTAGTCACATTCCCTTGTTGGAAAATCAGAGCAGAGGATCATACTGATTCTCATTCATAAGTATTTTGCATCTTTAAAAATTACAATTCTCATAATTTTAATTTACTTGGATACAGAATGGTTTATAATTAATGATTTAGCCCACACTAGAAAAACACATCTCTTCAAAAAACAGCCTGATGTGTTGATGCTGACTTTTTTTAATCATCATCCCTTTAACACTGTCAGGGATTAGTACATCTTGAAAATGCATTGTTTAACCATAGCAGATAACACATTTTCAAATAATACAATTTTCATCTTTAGTCTGTAAAAAGCGGTGATTAGAAATACATTAATTATCTGGTACACTCAGCTTGTTTTTGTAGTTTGAAGAAAGCCCATCTCAAGCTACATTTACAGAATGAACTTTAGAAAGCAAAAAGATTGTTAGACTTTATATTACCATTATTCTTCTGGGCTGAGGTACCCAAAACAATTCCAGTTTAAGATTCATATAATCAATTAAGTCAAAAAGGACCTTTCAGAGCATTGAGTCCAACCACTAACCTAGCGCTTTCAAGTCCACCCCAAAACCATGTCCCCAAGTGCCACATCTACATATCTTTAATCCCTACAGGCATGGCGATTCCACCACTTCCCTGGACAGTCTATTCCCTTGCTTAACAACTCTTTTTGTGAAGAACTGTTTCCTATTATCACATCCCTTTGGCTAGTTGGGGTCAGCTGTCCCTGCTGAGTCTTCTTCCTGCTGCTTCTGTCCCTGCAGCCTCCTGGTGGGGTGATGTGAGAAGATGAAAAGTCCTTGACTTTATGTAATTGTAGCTAAAAGTGTCTTCAAATAACATAGCTACTCTCAACAGTTTTGGATGTTTGCAGTTGTGGAGTTATTATCAGAAATATTTCAAGTGGGAATATTTTTTTCGCCACTATTTGTTTGGAAAACAAAAATCAAAAGAAATATCTATCTTATGTATTTATATTCACATGAGCATATGTGTAAATATATATGCATACACATATATAATTTAAATTTTTTACTTCTAACATGTCCTAAAATCTTTCCTACATAGATTTTTTTTAACCTGTATCTGACAATTGGTAATGTTAAAATAAGCCATTACTCCATTTACCCATTGTGACCAAACCAAATTTTACCAAGTAGTTGTGTGTGTTTCTTTTTTCTTATTGGATAGAATTAAAATGCTCAGACAAAAGCTTATGCAACTCTCTAAGTATGAATAAATTATTTTGATACAGCATAATAGGTATATTATGCAAAAAAAAAAAAAGAAAATCTTTATCTACTTTAGTTAATCCCCAGAAATTAATTTAATTAGATTTTTATTTCCTTGTTTTGATTTGTTAAAACCAGATTTAACAGTGATCAGTATCCTTTAAAAACAGCATAGCAAAAAAAGAACTGATGTGTATATAGAACCTCACATAGAAATTTCAAATACTGCAAACAGGCTTTGAGTAGGTCCATTGGAAACACTTTTAAGAATGAAAAAATATGCTATTTTTTTTCCTTTCAGCCATAAGGTATCACATTAAAATGAAGTACTGTATTATTTTACAAGGTGAAAACAGCACAAAAGATTTTGACCTTTCAGTGGATGCACAGAATCACCCTGGGATTTCCAGGTCAGCTGCAACCAGACTCCCTCTTAGAGATTCAAGGTGATACAATCTGTATCTTTGCAACTTTTACCTACATCTGCAGTCCCAAAAATGATGACCTGTCAGCTTTCTGCTCAGTCACATAAATTGAATGGGGTTTGCTTTCTTTCACAGTTGGCTCTGAATGGAAGAGGGGTTCTGCTTCAATACTTGCTATGTATTTTACAAGTAATTATTATCTTTATTCCTTTTAATAGAACTTTTATGTACAGACATGCTATGGTACAGTGAGTAGATGTGTACATATGTAGGCCATCACATTCATATATTTTGTAGGTATCCAAAGGATTCATCTGGCAGCTGCCTGAAAGGACCACATGTAATTTAAAGTTTGGACAGATACTAAAGGAAGATGGAAAAGAAGTTTTGCAGTCACAGTTGTAAACTATCCCATGTTCCTCACCAAGGGCATAAAACTAGGTAGAGTCAAGTGGAAAACTTCACTTCAACAAACATCTTATATAAAGGAAGAATTTGACCAATAGAGGGGAATCTAAGATGAAAGCCTCTGGGCAGACTGGCCATTCTCGGCACTACTGAATAGCTACAGCTGCTGTGTAAGAGCCTAAGGGCAGAGCCTGACAGGGTTGCAAATGATAAAATTTGGGGTGTTTGCTACTACTTAGTTCTCTTGTTGATCCCATTCACCACGTATTCTTTAATTTCATACACTGATGCTGCTGCTTCCATAAATTATCACATTTTATGGTTTTATTGCTAGCAAAATAAACTTTGATGACATATTTAGAAGATGTCAAGCCTATGAAAATGAGTTTGTATTTGCAGAATATTTTTAATTTGTAGTATTTTCAATATATTACAACTAAAGGTGGAAAAAAAAGTGTTTAAATAAAAATGACACAGTGAAGGTTATTCTGGCCACATATACCCACAGACACATGCAAAAATGACCTTGAAAGATGTCCCATCTGCCAGGTTTCTTCATCTGACTAAAGCAGGGAGTTGCTTTGCAGCCAACCCATGCTAAGTAGAATGAATGCAACAAAAAATGTGGCAGGCAGCTTCTTGTCAGTCTAACTAATTAAAAAAAGCAAACAGATGGACAAGCAATGAATCTTATTCAACAGGAATTTGGGTGCTTTAAGTGAAATGGCACTCTTACAATTTTTTAGGATTTTTAAGGACACTTTTAGGAGTGTTCTTATAGATCAGCTTCCAGGTTCTCAATCTTAGGGCTTGATGCTGTGTTTCCAGTTGTCCTCCTGCAATACCCTTTCCCCCTCTAATACAGAGTTCTGCCTTGCCATGCAGCAGTAGGTCTCAGTGGTTCTCAGAAAAATGGGAGAGGAAAGGGTAAGGGAAATGAGAGATCACAGGTTTGATTTAATTATGATGTTATTCTTAATATTTTTCAATCTTCAATTTATAATATATAACATAAATATATATTATATATTTTATTATTAATCATGCAATGTATAATAGTTGCAATATATATTACAATATATTCATCTTTTCAACTAGTGAATTATTACTACATCAGCAGTGTCTGAGGGAGGATTTCTAAGTGGGAAGGTGATCACCTCTGAGAAGCAGTGAGCCTGAAAGCAGACAAATGAAGGAGGAGAGGGAGATGCAATGATTGAAGCCTGCTCTGAGGTGAGTGTGAAACTCAGTGCTGGAGACAGCACACATGAAATAACACAAGCCGAAGTAAGGTGCTGCCAGGAAGGGTGTCATGGGCTCAGGAGCAATGCATTTCAAATCAGTGCAAAGAACCTGGATCCTGCACATTATCATAAGGGTGAAAAGAGGAGGGAGAAGAAAGGGGATAGTCAATACCTGGCAGTAATGATGACTGCTTTATTGGTAGCAGCTTGGACAGAGATAAGGGGGACTAAAAGTGAAGTGGAAGTGACAGGAGATGAACTGGAAAGGTGATAGTTTAGTGTTAACAATACAGGCAATGAAACTTGGTTGCTACTTTTCTAGAGGATTGATATGACAAAAATTGGACATAACCATGGATAGAAAAATTCTACATAAAGAATACTTGTAGAATCATGAAAAATACAATGGTTTGGGTTGGAAGGCACTGTAAAGATTGCCTAGTTCCAACAGCCCTCCTATGATAGGGGCACCATAACAACAGAAATAGTGAAAAAATATCACAAGATCACAGAGTGTTCTGAGTTGGAAGGGACCCACATGGATCATCATGTCCAACTCTTAAGTGAATGGCCTCTGCAGGGATCAAACCTTCAACCTTGCCATTACTAGCACCATGTTCTAAGCATCTGTGCTAATCTCAGGATCATGATCTACAATATATTTTTTTCAGTTTATTTTGTCAATATAAACATATACATAAATGATCTTATTTGAACTTTTGACATAACTATTAAATATGTTATAGTGTAAGACATTAGTTCTGCCAAGACAGACACATAGGGCTTTATTCAGTGCACAGCAGTAAGCATGCATTTAAGCTTCTCCAGAGCAGGAAGAATAACAATCTCAGGAACTCTAGGGCTGATGAGCTGAACTGCCAAAGCCCAGAGATTTAGACTGAAAATTATTAAAATTGTCTGGTTTAGCCTCCAAAATGTTGCTTTTTGAACAGCCTCTTTTGACTTTGAGCATACGAGCCAGCTCACAACAGTTTCAAGCAAGCAGGGCCAGCTTTCTAGTCTCTTTGGGAGCGCTCACTAGAAGAACCAGCTGGGATTAAATCACAAAAAGCTGCCAGATGGTGTAGCCACCTTTCACCCTCCAACCAAAATGCCCAATGAGAAATAATTATGTACTTCTCTAGTCTACTATCTGCCAGCCCACTGATATTGCAGCAGCTCAATATATATCCCTCTTTATGCCACCATTTCAGTCTGAGTTTTCACCATTCAGTATGTGAATGACCTTTCCATTCTTCACTGTAACATATTTTAAACCTGGTATTGGTAATAATGAGCTAAGTCATGTACCTGGAAGGATTTGCAGGACCAGAACCATAGCCCATATCCTGGGCTCCTGGCTGGCTCCAGCTCATACCTCTTTTTCTGTGCAAAAACCATCACCTACTCTTTCTGCCTTATTCATACCAAACCTTCTTGATAGTCCTGGAAGGCGAGAGGGGAAGCTGCATCCTCCTCCTTATAACTGGACCAAATACATGCAGTATTTGGTATGTTCTGAAAGTCTGAATATTCTAAAATAATTAATAACTCTCCTTAAAATACCAGCAAGTTATTAAAAAGCTGTTCTGGGGTCATATTTTCAAATTTCATTTTATAGATAGCTCAAAGATCAGGTCTTCACATGATGCCATCGTTTTTGGAGGTACAAATTAAAAAAAAAAAAAAGAAAAAAAGGCATCAAAATCCCCACCACAAAGCAACATTTTCAATAGACTCATTACAATGAAACTCTTGCCTGTGAAATCTCTACACAAAGTTCACAGATTTCACAGATTACTCTGAGTTGGAAGGGATCCACAAGGATCATTGAATCCAGCTCTTAAGTGAATGGCCCATGCAAGTCTTAATTTGTACAGTTCAATGATTTTCAACACCAGTCTACAAACAACAATGGGATCAGTAGGCAAGTTCTAACAGATCTGCAAAAGAAAACTGAGAGAAACAAGTGAAATGCAAACAGGGGACATGTCTTAGAGGGGATTAATGATTCTGAAATAAAAGAAGGTTAAAAATCACTGTAATTGATAATTTTCTCTTTTACAGTTTAACTGAATATATTTTGTTCTTTTTAAAAAAACCGAACAGCACAAACCCCAGCAACCACATTTCAGAGAAAAACTGAAACCCAGATGTCCTGGTCCTGCTCCCAGTTATCTGAGTGTTAAAATGAGAAACAAATTTATGAATGCCAATGCAGTTCAAATCAGCATCATCACTGTCATCTGTGGAGAACAGAGTATAACAAAATCAGTATCTATTTTATTGTGAAGTCTTCAATCAGTTCCTGCTGCAGCAAAACTCCTCCTCACTTGTAGGGCTTTAGGGCTGAGTATGAACCTCTAGGTGTGACCCATTCTTGGAGTCTTTCCAGATTCCTTCCACAACATTAGCAATGGGATTTTCAGGGTTGTAACACTTTCATTACTCAGTCTGTAGTTAGCATGATCCCATAGAATACTAGATCAGGCTCAAAAACTGTCCTCTCTAAAAGTCTACAGAGAAACCTGTTACCTTTAGGATCTGATGAATGTATGAAAATTTAATAAACTTTTGCAGGACTACTGCAGACTTTATGATCTGTGTCCAATGTGACTCCACTGCATGCTCCAACCTGAACAGAGAGCTGTCTGTGCACAAAAAAACCCACACATACACAAGAAAAAAAACCACAAAACCCTCTCCACAAACCTACCAAAATTAAACTGTCTCCTGCACATCAAGTGTTCCCACTTTTCAAGTGGAGTGGTGGTGATGGAAAAAGTGACAGGGAGAACAGATCTTGATGTGACAGTTGTTAGTCATAGTGCTTAATGCTCTACTAGAAAGCACTCAGATTGTGCAGTGCTAAAGGCTGGATATGAAGCAGAGCAGAACATAATTCTTCCTTTTCCCATCTTCTTTTGTAGTCTACATCCTTTGCTCACTCTCAAATGTGATGAGCTTTCTTTCTCATTAGGTATAAATGTAATTTGACAAACATTCACACTTACTGCTTTCACTCATTCACTAGGCTGAATACACAAGACTAGGAAAATTAGCCTTTGGTGGCTCAAATCAAACATTTACACTTTAGTTTGCATACAGGAAAATCTAAAAGCTCATAATTCCCATGAGACAATAAATGTGACTGAACAACAAAATAATCTCTTCTTTTCTTTCTTACTCTTTCTGCTCTCCTTCATGTTTTAGATGCTTGGTCTTCTTAATTATTTTATTATTTATTCAGCACAGACAAGGTAGTCAGCTGAACCAGACACAACTATAATGATGATCACTAATCCCTAAAGAGCTTGGTAAAATCAAGGATTACACATTACTCTGGCTCTGTTTCTGATTTATGACAGTTTTGTTTTTCTGACCTGAATAATTAGTGGAGTCAAGGTTCTACTTGCAACATTAATTGCATCATTACCTGACTTAAAGAAGACTTTTTGACCAATGTTGCACATTTTACAAGGCTGACTATGTGAGAAAAACCCCCAATACTCTCAGTCCCACATAACCATATTTAATAAGGTTGAATGTTCAACTCAGTGATTTCTTTCACACTTCATGTATTTCCTGAAAGATTTGTCATAAAGACAATCAATGGCAATATTTTTTGGTTTTACTCTGAAATTATTTAAATTTAAACCCTGTGCTATGTTTCTATTACCTCTTCTTTATTAGTGCTTCTCATGACAAAGTACTGAAGCACCTCACAAAAAACCTCTAAGAGTCATTAGAGATGTTTTATGGTTGGGAAGGTGAGTGAAAGGGTGTAAACCAAGTAAAACCAAGGATCATTACACAAAAGTATCTTTCAGAAAAATCAGCTATGATAACATCTCAGGTAATAATAAATACCATTATGCTATAATTAGTTTTGAAAGAATCAGTGCATCAGCTTATTCCTAACTTAATTTTCCGCTATCTGACTATAAAGGTAATGATTATATTCAGTGTTAACATCACTAAAAGGAAGAAAATCGTTAGTTATTAACAAGCTTTATATATAAATTCATGTTGTGTGAGTAAAATAAAAAGATATTTAGTTCAGTGTCACTAATGGGATACTGAATATCACAATGATGACAGTGATACAGTCTAATTTGAGGTGCAAGAGAAGAATGGTAACTCCTGTTTTGAGTCTTGTGTAGCAATAATAGGCTGTTTTGTATTTTATTTTATTCTTGTTCAATTTAATTTTATTTATGTTAATCTGTTTGGGATTTTTTGTTTTGTTTCATTCTTTTTAAAATTTCTTTTACTATTATTGTATTTAAACCATTTCAGGTGTAGAGGTTTTTACTTAGCAAATGTAACATTGACATGGTCATACCAGAGGGCCATCTCAAGAACAAAATCGAGTAATGACTGAAGCTCAGTTATCCTTTTCCATTAACCACCATGAATCTGTGTCTTAAAATAACTGTGTATTTCAGCCTTCCCTCCAAACCCTGAATCAGACGAGTGCACACAATAGGGTATACCCCTGAACAAACAAAACAAAGGCAGATTCAACAAAGACTGAGCAAGAATGAGAAGTACCAGCATCGTAAATCTAACATGACACTTGAAAACATTCCTCTTTCCGCTCATTTCTGCCTCTTTTGCCTTTTAGTTATTCGGCCTGCAAAAATAATTTTTTTTTTTTTCAGGTCAGGGGTTGTGTTTTATTCTCATTGCTGAACATAAGAGGGACCCAATTCAGGGCATTTTTCTAGTGTAAAGGAAATGATAAACATGACTGATGTTAAGAGGAGCTTATTTTCAGGAGAGTGCACTGACAGTTCACAGAGCTGCTTCTTTATTCGTACTTTTGATTAAACTATCAACATATTTTTCTGCAGATGCACGTGAGTGGAAACATGCTATTGAGAAATAACATAGGAGGAAAATTCAGAGACACTTTCTAGGAAGGCACTGCTTTATTTCGGTATGAGACAAATCTCTACAAAACTGATGAAATTCCCAAGTCTGCGTTTCCTGTTAGCCAGCATGACCAGCAGAAGAGGAGCCAGTGCCAGCCCATGAATGCTGAACGCCACTGTCTCACTGCTGCATCATGGCTGACAAACTTCCCAGTGTCACATAACATCAGCTTGTCTGGATTTGCCTTGGGAAGAGCTACATTAAGACACATTCTGCAGCCTTATCACCTCACAGTTAAATGAAAAGGACAAAGCTCAGACAGAGAATAGAAAATAAGACAACCCAGACGGTTCAGCTGCAAAAAGGGCTGATGCAGACATCATCTGATGCATGTGTGGCTGAAAGTAAAAGCCTCTGCAGGAGGTTGAACTGCATGGGGAAACAAGGACAAGCAAGTGGTGTTTGGGATTGCTCCAGAAATTCTGCTTAAAAACTGTACAGCACACTGTGAGGGAAAACAAAGATTAGGAGTCAAGTTGGTCTCCTGTTATGGGTTAAGAAAAGCTGTAAAGGAGAAGCAAAGAAACTCAAGAGAGCTGGAAAGGGACTATTGACAAGAACATGGAGTGATAGACAAAGGGAAATGGTTTTAAACTGATAGATTTGAAGGTTCAGATTGGATATTAGGAAGAAATTCTTTACTGTGAGGGTGGTGAGGCTCTGGAACAGGTTGCCCAGAGAAGTTGTGGCTGCTCCATCCCTGGAAGTGTTCACGGTTGGGCTAGGTGGGGCTTTGAGCAACCTGGTCCAGTGGAAGGTATTCCTGTCCGTGGCAGGGCGTTTGGAGCTAGATGATCTCTGAGGTCCCTTCCAAGCCAAACTGTTCCATGATTCTCTGATATATAAGCAAATAGCAGGTATCTTTATGTATGTCAAGGGTTAAAACAAACTCATTTTTACTTTAGCAACTGAGTTTAGTGAGAGGTAGGGAATTTCTAAGCCTCTGTTTTGTTGTTCTTTCCACAGTGAAAAAAAAAAAGAAAAAAAGATATAAAATGCGCAAGTCTTCACTGCGGATTAATTATTGAGTGTTCCAGAGCTTTATAACATATTTATATACTCACTTCAGTTTGGCATGCTCTCTCTCTGTCTCTCTCTCTCCTTCTTTCTTTTCACAGTTTTACTGTGTCATCTCCATCCCAGCACTTTTCACTCAAATACCTGATGAGGCCCTATGGGGTATCAGAAGAGATGGAGGTGCTGGGAGAAATGCTGGAACATTGTACAGCTTGCACTGATGTTGCTCCAGCTAAAGGCTTCCTGAGCACCTCCTGCAATAGCCTTGCTCTCAGGATTCAGGAACATGGCTGCAGAGGCATATATAAATGACCAAGTCCAATATTTAAAATTGAAGTTCGTCTAGAAATACATTTTACTACCATAATTATTACCCACTACCACAGAATTTTATTTGCTTGTGCCCCTTTGCCATATAGTTTGCATTTTCCCTTTAATCTTGTCCCTCCCTTCCACTACAGCATAAGAAACAAAACCAGATTAAAACATATTTGAGTTTTGAAATAAGGGTGGCAGGAGAATTCTGATTAATATCTGCTGCAGGAGAATGAGTTTTATTAGATGGAAGTACTGCTGCTGAACAACTCAGGTGACCCGGAGGATGGTGGAAAGACTACAGCTGATGGACAAGAAGGAACAGCTGTGCTTCCTGGGTTGAGGAGTGAGGACACCAGCTCTGATGTTTGCCACTGTTAATGAGCACTTTGGAAGCACACTGTGTCTCCATAATCCTAACCAAACATAAATTAACACATTCATTTTTGGTTCTCCACTTGCAGAGACAGGAAAAGAGATAAAGAAGGTGAAGACCTGGCCCTGTTGACTTCAGCAATAGTTAGATCATTTTTGTAAAGCCAGAACTCCACCCCAAAGTGATTTTCTATAGACTACACTGAAAACAGCTCATCTAAAAAGCATTCTTGTGGTTTTCCAACATTGTTATGCTGGTTATAGCAAGTGTCCTGTTTACATGACTATTTTGCCAAGCAGAACAACTAGAGATGTTTTTATGTAAGTGTTCTAGACATTTGGTTTGCCTCTGGAGTTTGGGACAGCAGTAGAAAACCCCCAATTTTGAACTAAGATGCCATCCAATGTTTCCTTGTTCTGTACTTGGTGCCATGTACAAAGAATACCATGACTATTTCTTCATTCAATTGGGCATGAAAGCAGTGAAGAATTCTCTCTGAGACACTGGCTACAGGTGTTCAAAGTAGTTCTCATTGCTAAATAATGCCTTGATTAAATTGCATTTTACATATTGGTGACTTACAACATTCACGTTATGTTAAACCACAGCTGGGCCTGTGTGTTGGGTACTGCGTAACTTACATGCCCTTCAATACAGACACAGGTTGCAATGACAGCACAAGGATATGTTACAATCTACTGAACAAATGGCACAAATTTAAAATTACATGATAAAGCATTTACGCAAGGGATAACAGCTTTATTGATCTACCAAAACAAGCACAGTTTGCAAGTTATTTAAATTTTGCATTTAAAGGTAGGAAAGCTATTGTAGTCTGTTATCCAAAGAATATAGCTATGGTTACAGAGGAGGAATATTTGTCCAAACACAAACTTCCATAATATGTAGATATCTTCATCTGAGTTAGCCAGCCTGGGCTTCCTTTGTACTTCTCTGACTTCATGTAGAGGAAATACATCTCCAGAAACAGAATCACTTAATCTTAAAACAAACTTTTGAAATAAATTACATGGATCTTATCTTGATTTTCTTGACTCACTCTGGAGAGATCCAGTCAACCAGCTTAGATACAGCTACCCACACTGTAGATATCTAAGGTTAAGGGAGACAAATCTTATGCCTGATAGTTTATGATACTTCCCCCGCAGCATCTCAAGGCAAAAGATCCAAAGTCTTTAGAAATACTTATCAGAGAAATAATCTAATCCAAACTGGCTAATGGAGAGAGATAGCTACGTATAGGCAACCTCTCCATCCAACCTGAGATACTGTCCTATGGAGTTACATTTCTCTCCCTATCTCCTCTGACTAGATAAGATACTTAAATTTCACATGGCTACAGTCAGGGAAAAAAAAATCCCCCAAGGCTGAATGTCTTCCTATGGTTCAATGAACCAACAACTAATTTCAGTTTAATTCTGCCTCACAATGTCTGAGGAATATGGAAGAGTTTAGCTTTAGCCTTTCTATACCCTGCCCCTCCTACAAAGGTTGCAACTCAGTGAGTGATAAAAAGTAGGAGCTTCAAACTATGACTTGCATTATGTGAGGTTACATTTTTGAAATGCTAATGAATTTGGATGGCTCAGCATTCACAGTTCAGACTTGGACACCCGAAGAGGTCAATTTTCAGAACTCCTCTTCAGCACTGATAAAATACTGTGGCATTAATTGATTATTTTTTTGGAGCAGTCAAAATAACTAGTTGTTTTGGAAATGCAGTTCCTGGAATCTGTACTGCTTACAGAAAACAAGCAACATTAAAACCCACAACCCTATGTAAAGATTTTAACACTTCAATTATTATTTGTTCCATGTCAATATTTTACAATAATTCAGCTTTCAAACTCATGGCCAGATCCTGACTTAATTAAAGGCATACTTCTCTCTAAGAATGTTTGACTTCTAGAAGAATATTCTCAGAACACGCCAGAGAGAGAAATATTTTCACTTATTATAAAATCAGCATAAGAAGTCTGGTATCTCACCTGGGGCTAAATCCATGTGAGGATGAAATAGGACCACACTCCTGAGAGGCCATCACTTTCTGTTACAAGAAGCATTGTTCTTTGTACTAATTTTGCAGACAGTGCTTCAAAAGAATCCCTACTGCCCTTATGCTTCCTTCTGAGCCTGCCTTCACCTCCTGCCAGATGAACATTGATGCAAGAAAGTTTCAGTTCTGCCACCCTCAGATACTTCTCTTGTCATCAAAAATCACTTACAAATCAAGAAAAGGAAGCTCCATTTGTCTGGCTAGGGGTAAGCAATGAAAAGCATCTTACAGTGGTCCACACTCCAATTTTAATGTGCCTATTAACAAGCTAAGATCACATTCAACCTCCTGAAAGTCATGCAACAGAGTTGATCATGAACATCCCTAACACAGTAGTAATAACACAGATTAGTGCTGCCCATTCCAATCCAGCTCAGAGCAAACCTTCCCCATGTGTTCCTTTATATTCCATGCTCGTTTAAGGGCAGTATCATGAAAATTCTCTATTAATTCAAGTAATAAGCCAATTGCCATCTCAGTTTAACTTCCACAAGTCTGCACATTTGTTAGAGGACAAAACTGTATTCAGGTACAGTTCACCATGGAAATCCCTTTTAACATGTTTGATATATGAGGAACACATCTCCTACTTCCCTTTCTCATTCAGCTTTTAAGAGTCATGTAATGCCAGTAATTTATTCCTGATAATCATTTTCTTAATAACTGGATTTTTCCAAGATGAACCCTTAGAGCTTTGCTTTGGTTTTATGATTACTCAGTCTCCATACAACAGAGCTTGCCACATCACTTTAGCCAGGCACTTGTCTAGCTCCATTGTTGGTAGCTTAATGGAAGTGACCCATTTTTCTTCCAACAATAATTCTTGAGTGTATCTATGTGCTGGTTTAAAGGTAAACCGGTGGGATAATTTAACCTAACTCAAGAGAGACTACAAGTCAGAGTTACCACTTACTAAAAAGATTACAATGAATACAATGATACAGGGAAAAATTGGTTTTGACCCACAAAAACAGATGTATAACCCAGTACCCCAGAGCATGAACAGAACAGTGTTCATTAGCCCCTGTGCTGACCACCATTTGGCCTCCTGAATACAAAGTAAAAGGAAAGGAAAACCTGTTGGTGAGGATGATTGTCACAGTCTTGTCAAGATCGGCAGTTGCAGTCCTGTTGAGGCTCTGGTCCTCATGTAGATCTGATGAGTGGTACCAAAAGTCCCAAATCCCAAAGTTTATATATGCTCAGGTGGGCATGCCCAGTACCTTCCCCAGGGTGAGGAGTTTCACAATGGGTAATTGAACTCTGTGAGTCATGAGATATTTTTGGAATCTTTGTTGGTCTAGGTCGTTGAAGCTGCCTATTATGCCAGTCCCTAATGGCCCATCTGCAGACGTGACCCCTCAGGCTGGGTATGAAGGTGCTGATGCCTCCCCAGAGGGAAGTTATCACGGCTGAGTCACTGGTGTGAAAACAGAAACACTCCCCTACCTCACATGGTTCTTCAACACCCAGCTTTTAGCCTGAGGTCTCAGGTGTGCCCTGGGCAGCTGCTGCAAATGATCCCTTACTAACAGTCCATCAGACATGACATAGAGGGTGTAGAATATACAGTTTTGGTTATACCCACACAGTGATAAACTGGTTCTGGGCCCTACAGGGACAATCCACCACATAGAAGTAGCAACTTTTGTCTCCATTTTCCCCCCCATTTCATACACTCTTGTTTTACACCAGAATTCCGCCAGTTTTATGCTTCATGCAGTAATCTAGCTCAGTGATTATTTGCACTGAAGTTAAAAAATAAACAGAATAAGAAGAAAAAAATGAGAATAATGCAAGTTTTTAAAGGAGAATTAACAACTGATTTTGTTTTTTTTTTTTTTTTGCTATAGTATTTTCAAAACTTCTGTCTATTTTAGGTGTCTTACAGGGGAAAAAAAAATCTCAAACAATGCTAGGTGTAATTCAGCCCATAATAATAAAATGCACAGCTTTGGACCAGAAGAGTCTTGCATGAGCTTAAAATAAAGTGTGGTGGAAGATTTCAACACCTGCCTCTTGGACATGTCACTGCTGGCCTGGGCCAATATGAGACTGAGATTTGGTGCCAAAACCGTCTCCAGTACTTTAACACCTCAGTTATTTATTTGGCTGTGGACAAGTGGATAAGCAAGAGTGATGTCCAACTTCAGCCTGGTTCAGCAAGTGGAAAAAATGGGTTAAATTACTTTTCCAGCTTATTGAAAACACAATTCATAGATCTCTAGGATACCTTGAGTACAGACTAGGCTTTGCTATATGTCCCTGCTGAAGGTACACCAAGAGGTAGGAAGGAACCACATGGTGGGACTCTTGGGGTTGATCTATGCCGTGCCAGGAGCTGAACCTAATGATCCTTATGTGTCCCTTCCAACTCAGGAATTCTATGATTCTATGGCTCTACATGATTCCATGTAAAGAAGTTTTGGATGGCCAGAGATAAAGTGTGTGACTGAGGGACATGAACACCTTGTGGGAGTAAGTATCCCTCTGTTTCAGTTTCTGTTCTGGTTCTATAAGTCACATAGTTGCAATCCTGGCTGTGCTACATGTATAAAATAGACATTGCTGCAGGTGGGACATAGTGTTGAAACAGTCAGAAAAACATCAGATTCCATGCGGTTTTCCAAATCAAGTTTCCCTGTACCATTCTCCTCTGTGCAGCAGCAACAACTTGTCATTTGATTTGATTTCTGGATGGCTCAAAGGGATGTCAGCACTGAATTTCAGTGTAAGGTAGATACTAGGTGCCTGAATATTTTCTGGATGTAATCCTTCAGGCTTTACCTCTGATCATCTAACATATTATAATGTACCAAGAGAAAAATTGAGTGAATTTCCCACTGTCTAACAAGGAGGCTACTGCAGGAAGAGATTTAAGTGTTGCTGTCTGTCATTTCCATTAAGAGACTACTGATCTCTACCTCTTCATGAAGTTGAGAATGACATGATGGCTGTCTAAGTGGTATGCAAAAAGGGCAAATGGGAAAATCAAAAAGAAAATAAGGGCCAATTTTTGTTTCAAAACAAAAATTATAGTAAAAATATGCCTACTATGCTACAAAACTAAAAATATATGATTTTTTCTCTTGCATATATAAGTACAGATGAAAGATTAGTAAGATATTGTAAATATAAGGGATAGATTAGTATATTCAGATGCATAGCTCTGATTTGTAGATAATTCTGATCTCAACTTAGACTGATGCCCTTTTATAGCTCCAAAACATTCACACTTAAGTATTCAAAGCCAGGTTGGATGGTGCTTTGAACAACCTGGTCTAGTGGAACGTGTCCCTGCCCATGGCAAGGTAGGCATTAGAATGAGATGATAGTTAAGGTCCCTTCCAACCCAAACCATTCTATCATTCCATGATTCTATGAGATTTTTTTTCACAGTCATAGTTTTCATTATTTTATTTAGGACTCTGCCCTTCCAAAGTGGAAACAGTGATAGAATTCAATACATGTGAATGGAATGTATTGGCCCATGGAACTTATTGTCCTTTGTCAGCAATTTTAAACTGTTTGTTAAGGAAGGGTGAATAATATTTCTGTACTGGCATTCTGTGAACCAGGGTGACATAACATTGACCCTAACCATGCTGACACTGACAGGCAGTTATCCTCTGTTGCAAATGAAAAGCTTGTGTAAAGACCAAGAGTAAATCATTATCCAATTAAATAGCAAATTTATCTTATCAATTGCCCCAATTTCCCAAAGCATTTTCACCTTCAAAATCCCAGCTTTTTAATTCTTCATCTTTCTCTTTCTGCCTTTCTTCTTGTTCTCTTTCTTCATCTCACTACCTTTCTTTGTCTTTTCACATTTCTTTATTATAGCAACTGTTAGTTTCCCATCTTGGACTTTATCTTTATAGCATAAAAGATCAATAATTTTATAGTGAATGATTATATGAAAAAGTCTGAGACTGTAGTACAGCATCTTAAGGAAAACAGATTGAAAAATAAACATATCTAAAAGACATGTTTTTATCCTATTGATTCGGTAAAAGAAATACTAAGTCAGTGGATCTCAATGTTTGGAAAGTTTTTTTCCCAATTAATGAATGTACTTGAGGTATTTTAAAAAACCACAAACCTACTCCTTAAATTCTTCCACATTTGAATGTACCATAAACATACAAAGCAGAATGGAATCAGCCCTCAGGAAGGATGTTTAACACCTCTGTTCTTCATATTATCTTGTCTTTCCTTGATTCAGGCAAACTGTAAAAAGCTCACTGCCAACCTTACAGGAGTCCTATGCATCTGCGTTTATCCAAGCATTTTGCAGAAATGATCTTCACAACAGCTGGGTACTGCAGGAACACAACTGCTCCTTGTTTTATGACTGGGAAACTGGGTCATGGGGAAACTAAATGGTTTGGCCAGGAGTCACTCAGAGAAAACAGTGTCAGAGCCAAGTGTAAGCCCGATGGTCCCAACTCTGTCTCATGAATCAATTGATTACATTTTCTCTTTATCTGTCATTCTACAAGGACACACTAAACATGTTGAATTGTTTTGACACTTTTGAAACATGACTTTTTTTTTATGGAGTTCTTATATATTCCATTTATATCATCTGCAGAAATTCTCAAAGCTGTAGTTTAACTTGACTTTTGTTGTATTGTACTGAAATAGAGAAGATTTAGTGAAAATCATATTCAATTACATTCACAGTGAAGAATAAATCCTACTTTACAGTACAACAATTAATATTGACTATATTACTTGAAAATGTAAGAGACTGCACATATATATATTTTCCATCAACCAGTGTTCTTGCAAGGACGTTTATTTATTATAGTTGTTGAATATGATCAAAGAAGGGAATCTTTAAATTAAATAGTTAAAAATAAAGAATTAAATATCAAAATTCAGTCTTCCTGGAGGAACAACACTTCTATCTATCCAGGAAAGATTGGAGAGAAAATCTTTGATAAAAATAGCTCACAGTCAAGGGGACAGTTTTGAATATAGAGGATTTAATTCTTTGCTAATCATGTGAGTCTGGGCAAATTACAGACTCTCTGCTTCTCAGTTAGCCAAGTGCAAATAACATCTCACAGTTCATCTTTGTTTCAGAGGGAGGTGCTGACAATTTACTCAATAAATTTGTGCTAAAGGTATATTCATGTAGTGAACACTTTCTCACACTGAGGTTTGCCTCTGGTGGAACAGGAGACAAGGCTGAAGGTTTGTGAAGTTGACAGACGTGCGCAAGCAGGAGTGGAGGGTCCTATGGGTGTCAGAAGCTGATGAGTTGAGTCAGTCTCACATAATTCTTCATCTCAGCATCTACGCTGAAAGGCACCAGCTCAGTTAATTTGGTGCAGTCACACATCTCTGTACTACTTTTCCTCTCCCCCTAATTTTTATTCTACTTTTTCTCCCTGCTCTGTCGCTCCATCTTCTTGACCTGTATCATCATGTATTGTGAACTGAACTTTTCAAAATGCAGAATCAGTGATGCAGCTGGACTCACGGAATCATAGAATTACAGTTATAGAATATCCTCTGTTGGAAGGAACCCAGAAGGATCATTGAGTCCAGCTCCTGGCCAGCATAGCACTGCCCTCAGAACCATACCATGTACCTGAGAACACTGTCCAAATGCTTCTTGAACTCTGTCTGATAGTCTTGGTGCTGTGATTGCTTGCCTGGGGTGCCAGGTGCATGATCCCTTGAAAGAAGTTCTGTGTCTCTCAGAAGCCAGTGAAGCTCTACCAAGATATTACCTGGAGGGATTTTTACTAGGTATCCAATTTATTTGCATTTTCGTTGTGTCGATAATCCACATCCAATTCATAACAGTGTAATGACTGGATTTCAGAGTGCCAGTAGCATTTGACATCTTGTGATTTAATTTCACAGTGCTTTCATATCATACATTTACAAAAACAATTCCAATTGTGTTCCAAGGAAGCTATGCTAGGTGGTGGACTAACCTACAAAAAATTAAATAATAAAACCTGATAGTCAATCACCATCTTTCCGCTACACCACCTTCCCCAACCCCCATGCCCTGTCCTATTTTTTCAGTTAGAAAAAGAAACAGCTTGTTGAAATTAAAAAGTTACTCGTACAATGTGGTTCTTCTAAATGTCTCAATGACCTCTAACAGCAATGAAGCAAGTTACTGTGTGAGTACAAGCATTTTGGAATCAGTGTAAACTGCAGGACAGGACTCTACCTTCTTTTGGGAAGACTGTGCTTCTGTCAGAGCCAAGTTGATGCATATGACCTTCCCCAAAAAACCAGTTCAGATGTAGTCCAGCAGACATCAGCAGTGAATAGACATCTGTCAATCAACAGAAAATGCTGTCTGCTGATAGTGGCAGACAGCATTTGCCAAGGGCTGGACAGCAAATCCAGACTGCTGAAACTTGAGCACAATGACTTAGGCATGAAACCATCCCACTTCTTTGCAAAGAGAGTAGGATAGTGTTAGAAGACAGGTTTAAGAGAAGGGGGGAGAGCACTCCTCCTGACAAGCCAGATTCAGAGATCAGAGACAAAAGAAGCATCAGGTTTCTGGCTACACTGCATTTAGATCAAAGGCTCTGTTATAGCTTATATGATTTATGAAAGATGAACAGCATTCCAAAGATTAAAAAATTTAATTCCTGAGAGCGTAGCAGTTATCTGTGTGGGCAGGCTGACCCCTAATCTCTGACTTGGTGCTGGACTGTGCTGTCCTCATGTTTCTTCTCTGCTCCCCCTCCACTGCCACCTTCACGCTGGCAACTGAAAGGTGACATTGAGTAGATGGGTTCAGCACAGGAAGATAAAAACAATGTGTAAGGATGGAGATTTGGAGCTTATCAGCCAAACAGGACACAGTATATAAAAAGTAATCAACTTAAAGCTCTTATCAAAATGTTTTCTGGGAACAGTTTTGGCTTGTTTTGTTGGATTTTTTTATTATTATTTTTAAAATAAAATTCTGTCATGGCTCAGGAAAAATCACAGCATTATTTTAAAGCAATTTCATCTGATATACTCTGCATATGGGGAGTATGTCAGAGTATGTTTTCCCTGAAGAATGTACATGGTTTGTAATTTGAGGTGTTCTAAGCCAAGGGAATCAAGTTATCATGTACTAAAGGAGTATATCTACAAGAGGAACACAGAGATGACATATTCTCTCCTATTTGAAGAGTGAATGGAAAAGCACTGAAATGGAATACACACACTGCAATATGTTAAGAATTTAAACAATTAACAAAATATTTGGATGAATTACATATAATTATGTGCTAAAACAAAATAGCTGCCTGTAAGATCCTCCCTACCAGCATTGTATGGAACTTAATTTGCGGAAGTGCTTTGAAAAGGTTGTGAAATCTTAGAGAATTCCATATTTGATTACAGCAAAAAACTTTTGAAGTGGAATATTTTTGGATTTCTATAGTTGTTAGACTCAGCTTTCAGGGCTAATCATTTTCAGCTTCCATGCCCGCTCTAGTATATACCCAACCCCTTCTCCATTGCTGAAAACTTACATTTCCTAATCTCAAGAATATCGTCCCACTCATTTAGACAGTCTCCTGCTGATCAGGGAAAAAAAATAGGTGATATTATTTCCTGTATTTTTTTCTGACTATCCTTTTTCTCATTATTGCAATAAAAAAGCTATTGGACATGTGATTGCTCGTTTTACGGTGAAAGCAAAATACCTCTTAATCAGCTAGCTAATATGAGAGCACTAAAAGAGTGATAATAAGAAAACATAGTAGAGGAATACAATTGCATGGAAAATGTTGCAATAAAGCCAGAGATATAATTTCAACAGTGAGACCTTGATTCCATCCTGATTTCATCATGGCATTTGGCATAGCTTCCTTGGGGATGGGTTGAAGGCAAATTAGGCTTTATGCAACATTTGTATTCCAGCAATTCTTTCGTTTGCCAGCATAAATTATTGCAGCCTTAGGGCTGCTCAAGATTTTACATAACTTCCTATGCCCAGATTCCAGACTGTGTCGTGGTTTTGGTTCTGTGCTGGCCAAAAGACCCCTGTGCATTGGAAGCCCACCAATGACATAGCAAAGTACATTATGATTTTAGTAGCACTTAAATGAACTTCTTTGGTCAGAGAGATCTCCTGGCTGTATACCACAAGATAGTCTCATCAGTGAAGAACACAGCTCCAGTTGCCCCATCGGCTCCTCAGAAGACAGGAAGCTCATTTCTTCTAGTCACAAAAGGAATTTTCACAATACATATTGCAGTTCTGCCTGGTGCTCTTACCTTGTCTTTCACATGCACAGAACAAGAGGTTCAGTCATGCTTAAGTTCTGCAGTAGGTGTGTCCTTAATATTCAATTTCTTATGAATATTTGAAAGTAGTAAAAGTAAAGTTAAATGGTCTTGGTTAGACTAAAAAGACCTTGAGAAGGATCAGGAAGAAGACAGGTTATCTAGATTGGCCAGTCACTCAGCCCAGAGGAGCATCTCTCACAGCCCCTGTTGCTCTGGAGCAGGTACCCTGTGATAGCAATGGTGGTTGAATTACAAGAGACAGGCACATTGATGTAGTGTGTGTCTACACTTAGAAGCAATAAAAGTGTCTGTGCTTTGCGCTTTCTCAACATACCTAGTATTGATGGACACTGAAATAGTAATGCAACAGCAGCATAACACCTTCAAAAGTTCCTTTTCTTATTACGTTTTTCATAGTAGCTATGGGATTTTGTTATGATGTATGCAGTAGATTTTTCAGTAATTTTAAGTAAATTCACCTGCCTGAACTACCCATTTCTGTAATGCTGCATCATGATCAACTCAGATTTACTTGGGTCTAGCTTGCAAAGCGTAGCTGTAGAGAAGAAATCCTCTCATCACCACTGTAAGGTGGAATTGTCTGCACAGACACAGACATCTAGAGGGTTCAGGGTTTTTTTTACAGGCCGTCTAACAGCTGCCTTATTATACCTTATTTTTTTTAAGAAAGTGAGAGTTCAGTCCTCATTACTGCAAACTATGGAAACAATGTCCATAATCTCAACTATTAAGACACTGGGAAAAGGAAGTTAATTATGTACAATTACAGTTATCTTCACCTTGGTGTGCTCTAATGAGCTACAAGAGTTTAATTCTGTACACATGACTTTTACAGAGGTGAATAGATTTGAGACAGACTTGTGAGTGACCTGTGGAACTGCGAAATGGGAATTGGTATGGGGGGAGCAAAGGTGGCAGCTGAAATCATGGTGAGGGAGCACATTGTTTCTCAGCCTCTTCACATTTGGTCCCTTCTCCATTCAGCTCTTGTCCTGGCTTAAATAAATGTTTTCTTGCATTCACTTGAAAACTAGCCAAGGTTTTTAAATCATACCGGAGAATTTTTTTTTTTTCATTTTTCTTACTGCCCTGGATTTTTTAGGTTTGAATTAAGCCAAGAAAATACAAACAAGAATGCAACCCAAAGCTACTCATCCTATTGACATGCTCTGATGTGGCATTTTTCTCTGAGAAAATCAAGTTAGTCTTGCTTTGCCAGTCAAAGCTGAAGGCAAACAAAAGTCCGGCTTCAATAAATTGAACCTCACTTATGCTGTCCAACAAGAATGAAGATACTTGATTATTATCATATTACTCCCACATTGCAATTACCTAAAAGTTCATACGTGAGTTGGGAATCCAGAGATCCACACATTTCCTAAACTAGGTTTGAACTTCAGGAGCTTATTCTCTTCAGAGAAATTTCTCTGAAGGACAGCAACGCTGATCTTTCTGGACTTCTCTGTGTTGAGAATTTGCTGACAGAACAATCTGTAAATACATGGGTTTTTTTCCCTTTGGCTTGTTTTTCTTTATCTAAAGTAAGTGCAAGTTTTCCTTTGTGCCTGTAAGAAACCTTTCATTGACCCATTTCCTGTACTAAGCAAACAGTCATCAGCTTATAATTGGGTGAATTAGCCACAGGAGAGAAAGCAAACTTTAAAATGATTGCTCTTTTTCCTCCTTTATACCAACATTTTTTCTGCAACAGGCCACATGGCTCCAAATATTTGTTTTTAAATCTCCCAAATACAAAACTCACCAGAGAGGAGACCCTGAAAGGTCCTAGAGTGAAAATCTGCTCAAATCACATCATCAGCTTTCAAAAGCCATTCAAAAGGAGAAGATCAGCAGAGCATGCCCCCATACTGTGCATCCTTTGGTTGGGAAAGTGAGCCCCCCCACAGCTCAGAGCTAAGGAAGTGGAAATTTTACTCTTTAATTCACATGAAGTACACAGAGAAAGGGAGGGAGGGAGTGCAGGGAAACTAGTGCTGATCAGAGGAACTACTAATGGAACATCAGAGTTTGAAGATGTCTGATCTCTTCTCTGCCATGACTGCAGATCAAGTCTCAGATGAATTATGAAACACAGAGCCCTATCATGCCCCCCTGCAAGTTCAAGGAATAGCACAGTTGTGTATTCCTCACTGGGTACTCTGCTATTCATTCTCCACCTACTTTACAGAAACGGATATTTTACATATTTTCCATACACGATACCTATTTATTTTTACCAGTTTTCCTCTCACATGCTCAGGGCAGGGATGGCTATAAAATATTCCTTGACATTTTACACCTGTGTAGGGAGGCCCTCAGAAATCATTATGCTGCAAACTCTGCTCTGATTTGAACATTTTATTTTCCAAGAAGTTTTACCTCCACCCTGCTACCAGCACACCTAGAGCTGTGGGAGTCATCTCCCTTCCATTCACTCATCTGCATGGTTGATAGCTGCATGGATGCTCGTTTTCACCTTCTGCTCCTTATGGTTGCAGGAAAGAAATAAGTCCTCCTAGGGAATGATTAATTTGACTGATTTCAAATAGCTGCCCTATGGTGAGATAATTAGGCCTTAGAAAACTCTAATTATTTCTGTTGACTATAAAGGGAACCTTGAAGTTTGCTAGACATACAGAAACTGACTCTGACTCTGGTATTTCCTGAGCTGCAGATCATTGGTAGCTGGAGAAAAGACGGCTCCATGCTTGACTTGCCCTTTAGCTTTTTCCTCAGCAGTCGGAATCTAGTGCTGGTTATGGGCTAAATGGTCTTTCAGTGAAACTCAAATTTTACCAAATTGTACAACCCTTTTGGAGCACTCTCAGCCTTGGCTTTATCCTTGGCTTTATTCCCTACATAAACACAGGAATTCCAGAAAAGGTCTTTAAACATACCCAACGTCCAGGCAAGGTAGGAAACAATAACCCTTCTGAGCTGCAAATCTGCTCGTAGAATGTAGTCTTGATGTGTAGCAGTGCAGAACATCTTCTGTGATCACCCTCTGTATGTGGAATATTAAGAGAGTGCACAGACCTGTCTTCATGGGAGTTGTCTTCAGAGGGGCAGGGAGGTTGGGGCTTTCTACCTGCCTGGCTTTTCCAATGATTTGATTCAAACAGGCAGTTTATCCCTCAGATTACTTCTTCCCTCTCCACCAAGACTAGATCTCTGGGAACCAAGTGGCAAGGTTTTAACTGACATTGTATTGTGGATTGACCTTGGTTTACCACTGTGAGCCTACCAAGATGCCCTGTCACTCTTCCTCAGCAAGAGAGGGGAGAAAATACAATAAAAACTGGTGAGTCTAGATACAGACAGGGAGACCACTCACCATGTACCTTCACAGGCAAACAGATTTGTCTTGGGGAAACTAATTCAATTTCTTGCTAATTAATAACTCGGTAGGGCAGTGAGAAATAAAAAAAGTCTAAAACCACCATCTCCCCACTCCTTCCTTATTGCCAGGCTCAACTTCCCTCATGAACTTTCACTGCTTCCTCCCTGAGCAGTGCAGGGGTAGGAGTAGGAGTTGCAGTCAGCCCATAACGCTTCATCTCTGCTCCTCCTTCTTTGTCAAGCTGTTCCCCTGCTCCAGCATGGTGTCTCTCCCACAGAACACAGTCAGTTCTTCATTAACCTCTCCAATGGGGGTTCTTCTCATGGACTTCAAGGACTGCTCCAGAGTACCTTTTTTTCCTGAGGTGCGATCCTTCAGAAACAGACAGGTCCAGCATGGATTGATCCTGCATGGGTCAAAGATCCTGTAAAGAAAACCTGATCCTGCTGGGCTTCTTTCTGTGAGCCGCAGTTCTGGCCAGAAGCCTGCTCCACCTTGGGCCCTCCATGGGCTACAGGTGGATGGATCTCTATTCCACTATAGACCTTCACGGGCTGCAAGGGCACAGCCTGCCTCACCATGGTCTTCACCACAGGCTGTAGGGGAATCTCAGGTCCAGTGCCTGGAGCACCTCCTCCCTCTCTTTCAATGACCTTGTTGTCTGCAGAGTTGTTTCTCTCACATTTTTCTTACCTCTCTCTCGCAGGTACTCTATGACATTTTTAACCCTTTCATCCATATGTTATTGCAGAGGCACCACCAACATTGTTCATTTGCTCAGCTTTGAAGAGCAGTGAGTCCATTTTTGAGACAGCCGAAATGGGAGCTTCTGGTGTCTTCCCACAGAATCCACCCTTGCAGCCTCCCTGCCATCAAAACCTTTCCATTTAAACACAATACACTTCATGAGGGCCAGTATTTTCATCCACATCTTCTCCTAGATTTGTCATTCAGGCTGTGTATGTATGTATGTATGTATATATGTATCTATCCATTCATCCATCCAACTGTTCATCCCATCTTTTCTACGCTCCTGACTCTCCTTTTGGGCATATTTTTCCTTATTCCTCCTTCACAACCTCAATTTAGGGCTACAGTAATTAGCCACAGGTGTAAAGAGTGCAGGTTCACACTTCCTGCAAAGAAGAAAGTGATAAATTAATTTTCCGTGTCTCTCTGAAACATGCCTTTTAGGCTCGTTATCAGGGCAATACTTCATCAGTGCTGGTCCCTTTGCTACTGTCAACTATTTCAGGAGTGCTATGAAATTAATGAGACTAATGGCTTTTGTTTCTTTGTTGTTTGGAGTTTTTTTTGTTTCTGTGGGGTTTTTTTTTAAAGGTCTAATTTGTTTGGAGTTGCTTTTTAGCCTTCATAACTCCCATTATACAGCTCCCATTATATACTCTGCCCATGGCCTTCTTATGAAAAAGAACAATTTGGAAAGCAGATATATGCTGTCAACCTCCCCAGTGAGAAAGCTAAATGGAAAATCTAAATTATCCTGTTTCAGAAACACTTCCATACAGAAATGTTTAAATGGGAATTAACAGACAAGGTTAACAGACATTTCAGGATGTCTGCAAGAAAATCACAGGTGTAACTTAATGTCTTTAACCCTATTCCTATCCTTCTTGATGGGTCATGAAATATCTTCGCAGCTTTAATTGTGCTATGGAATTAGGCCTTTCGTGCCTCCATCTTATACATATACCAAATTCCCTTTCATAGACATATAAATTGATATATGTATATATAAAAATAATGGAACCAAAATGTGAAAGTCATTAAGCAACATAATCTCGAGAATGCAAAACACATGATGTTACTGCTGACTTCACTTTTTTATTTTTTTCTCTATGTCTCCTATACTCTTGAAACTTTCCACCCTACTATAATTTAAGTATATGGTGAATTTTCAGCAGACAAGATTGTACGGAGTATGGAGAACATGGACTACCTGTTCTACTATACCTTAGTGGTGCTAAGGGAGTAGTGTAAGGAGGTCAAGATTTTCCTTGTCTATAAACCTATCTTTAGGATTAGTGACAGGTTTTATTTTGAAAGACTGTTATCTTGACATCTTTTTCTAGTGTTGCAATTGTCTGTGTCATAGAATCTCTAAGAAGAACTTACCTAGAAGACAATAAAACTGTTTTTCCAGCAGAAAGAAGGAGCTGTAAGAAGGAAAGTATTCAGAACTTGCATTCAAGTCCTTGCTCTCCACCCAGGGGTATATGGGATGCACTGAAGGCTGTCTGAGGTACAACTGTCTGCTAAATTCTCCAGAAAAGTGATGTAGTTCTTTGTATCAGATCCTTACTCTGGATTTCTCATGCTGTATCTGCCTTTCCTTTGTATAGAAAAATGTCTATCTTATTGTAAGAAATACCATTCTGCTATAAAAGCCCATTACATGGATAAAAATAATACAAAACTAAGAACTCTTCCTCTGGAATACACAATGAAACATCTCCTAGTATATACACACAGACACAAAAATAAACCTATAGTACCTCATAAAACCAAAACACAATGAAAGATGTGCTTCTGTGTAGTCATGTAGGGGTTATGTAGACACAGAATTATCTTACTTAGCTTTGAGATACATTTACTGCAGAAGATGAATAAGCCACATTCCACTTCTCTAGCAAGATCTTCCATGAGAAGGTGTTTCTGCTCATAGACAGGGGACCCTACAGGATATATTCCTCAGCTGATGTGCCAGTAAACTCATCTGGCTAAGCACTTCAACCCCATATTGCTCAGCTAATATTTTATCATAGAATCATAGAATCCTAGGTTTGGGTTGATAGGGACCTTAAAGATCATCTAGTTCCAAACCATGGGCAGGGAGGGTTACCTTCCACTAGACCAGGGGGCTCAAAGCCCCATCCAGTCTGGCCTTGAACACTCCCAGGGATGGGGCAGTGTGGTGGTTCCCCCTTCCCCTAGGCCACACTATGATATTTTAAAGGATCTTAAAACACTCATTCATGACAAGCTGCCACAGCTTCCCTGGGCAATCTGTGCCAGTGCCTCATCACCCTCACAGGAGAGAATTTCATCCTAATATCTAATCTAAACCTATTCTCGGTTTAAAGTAATCCCCCCTTGTCCTATCAATCAATCATTTTACTCAACCTTCTTGTTGTAACCTTCCTAATTGCAAGGTATCATTGCAATTGTAAGAGGAGGATATTGTGCACCCAAACCAAAATTTTAACCATTGAACTATCTAGATCTGCTCTGAATAAATGAGGTACAAACTCTCCCACCAAAAGAGGCTTACTGGAGTGGCTAAAAACGGAGCAGCACCAAAGAAATTCTAAAGGAAAATGGTGTTAGTTGAGGCAAGTGAGTGCATGTAAATGCGCTAGTAGTGTAGAAAACAAATTTTTTTGCTAGTGTGTCCATGTTGATTACACATAAAGGATAAGAGAAAATAAAGAGGAGCAGAGAAAACACAAGGACAACACTGAGAAATCCTGACAAGGACAGATTTAAGATTGTGAAATATTCAGAGGAATGCAAAAAATACTATGAGAGGCTGTTTATTTCAAGTCTTTCACACAAAGATATTTTTATTTTGTCTTCACCAATTTGAGCTGGCTGCTAATCTGGGATGCAGCCAGATTTTTATTTTCCTTCTCTGGTGCCTAGTAAACACTTGCTTATTTAGTTAAAATGCAAAGATTGTTAAAAACACTTTACCAGATGCTTTCTTGGGTTCAAAACACAATTGCCTTTGGAGCTTGCATTTGGTCTTTTTATTCTGCTTATGGCAATTTAGACAACCTACATGAGAGCAGTTAAATGCTCAAAACTTCACTTCTAAGTGATATACTCTAGGTCAAGTGTATCCTAAGAGATCATGCACAGGAAATAAAGACTATAAATATAAATACTGCAATCTAAAATAATATGAAGAGAACCTCACTGAGAACATAGTGTAAATGATGGCCTGAAACAATATACAAGATTCATTCTTGTTTTATTTGTGTTTCTACATCCATAAAAAACAAATTAAAGGAGATGTCTGCATAAACCTTTGGATATGTAGGTCCAATATAGAAACTATTGCAAATTTTCTAACAAATTTCAGGAACTCAGACTAAAATGAATGTTTCTGCACTGTTCTTCTCAGCCTGTTCCACTACACTGATCCCTGAAAAGAAAGCATTGTGCTGGAGAATATTCATGCCAAAGGGTGACTACTTGCATTCTAATGAAACGCCTTCGTACTTCATCAAGGAAGGAGAAGGGAGTCACAGAAATGTCACTGTCAAGAATTATCTTTCTTTTTACATGATATCTTAATGCTGAATTTTTAAGGGTCAGGGAGAGGACTGACAGTTCAATTGCTGAGTTATTGAGATCTGATGTGTCTATCAGTGTGCTTTCACAGCAGCTATGGACCAACAAGACAATGAAATGGGCTATTTTACTAGAGAGTAAACAACGTTTCTAGTGAAGCAGGCCAGGAGCACAACTCTTGAACTTCAGAGCTCTAGTCTGGGTTGTTGCTGTCAGTTTTACAAGGGAAGTGAATTTTGAGGTGGAAAGTGCAATCTGAATCATTTTATGCAATACCAAGTTACCTGAAATATCACAATACCTGAGAAATTTTCCATGACCTGTTGATACCCAATGAACTAACCTTCAAGGTAACAAATCGGCGTTTTTCCCTTCTTCATATTAGAGTGCTGTACGACAGAGAAATTCAGTGATCAGCTACAAACCACACAAGACTGATCAGAAAGAGAACAGAATCTGTATTTCTTATGCCACTAGACTGCTAATCCCCTCAACTTCTGAATGTGCAAGTCAGTTTTTCTAAAGGAATAACTGATTCTAAAGGAATCCGGTGAGAGTTTAATTGTTATAATTCCTTTAAGATTTGTAGCCCACTACCAGACGAAGCAGACCAGAGCCCCATCCTTGCAATTTAGGTAAGTGATGATAGTTTCTAATCCTTATTTGCAGAAATAGATCTAATAGAAATATGAGGAACAGTAATGACTGTCCTCTCCACCTACATCTCTTGCATACACATTTCACACCTCCATATCTCAACTTGGAAGACTATCATATGTATTTCTGTAATGCTCAAAACTCCAATCTGCTTGTAAAATCTACACAGTTTAAGTATTAAAGTTTTACTTTGTGACCATCTTTCAAGGAACTGGCCTGACAACATAAATATTTTTTATACTTTTTAACAAAATATCCCTAAGCTAACATTTAATGACTTATAATGGTGTCTTTGCGCATTGCACTTTGAATTTAACATAGACTTTTCATTTACTTCAAACAATGAGACCAAAACAAAACCAATTTCCGGTTCCTCTTACTGATTTTATCCAGAAATCAAGGAATTAAAAAAACCTCACTGTATATCTTAGCAGCAAGGCAGCAACATTGCTGATCATGACCCTGTAAAGCTGGAGGCCTTGTTATTAGTAATTTACAGCTGTGCTCCCAGTGGATACTTCCACCCTGGTCCAGCAGGATCCCAAAGGGCATGTCAGCACTTCAGCTGCTGAGGCACCCTTAGATTTATTGTCATAAACAGAAGCAGGTGCTTTGTAATGAATAAACATTGCTGTGGCTCTGTCACTTTCTGATTCCCTCGGTTAACAGATGGACATACAAATTTGGGTTGGCACCCACTCCCGCACCATTTCCCCCTTTGTTTTCCCAGAAAGAACAGAGCTTTGCTTGATCTTGGGCGTTTAAGGGTAGAATCAGACTCCTGAAACTCTTAAGCAAGAAAACACGAGCGCATGGAAAGATAATGGTTTGCACAGCCCTGGAAAATATAAACTGAGATTGTTTTAAATACAAATAAACTTCAGCAAGCCCAAGCAATTAGCTTGGCACAACCCTGAAATGTGTTTAATGGCTGAGTGATCAAAAGGTTTTCCATCAACTTTAGCTGAATCAAACTGGCAAGTAAATCTTTCCTTACACATAATTTTCTGAAGTTTGAAGTGACAAATTGGACTGAACTCAATTAAAGCAGCAGGTTCTATGCGTTTAATTGCAAGCAGTGTCTATGATTGTGAAGAAATCCAATTCAGAATGAAAACACAGATGTGGCTGTGACGGAGCTCTGTAAAACACAAAGAGGCAAAACCAAGTTCAATCAGGAAAAAGTTATAGGCAAAGTAAAATTATGTATTCTGCCATACTTCTGGAGTGCTAGCTGTAGGCAACTATTAAAATATAAAATTGGGAACTGTTCACCTGCTACACCGTTGCAGTCCAAAAAAATGTTATGAGAAAAAGTAAGTAAAAGCAGTTTGACTGTGGAAAGTGCAAGTAAATACTAATGGTATTTTCAATTACTATGCAATAACACTTACTTCAAAGAATTAGTTGTAGCATTACTTAGAATATATTATGAGAAAAAGTTTGTGCTAAAAATGGTAATTAAAGAATGACTTTGCAATAGGACACTCAGTCATTATGGAGGAAGTGCCTAGTGGGTAAATTTAGTATTTAGTCCTTCAGTACACACACATGGCTCCCATTGATATTAATGGGAGCCATATACATGTTCAAGGGTAGGTTTCAACCTACACCAGGAAAACTAAACTAAAAAGGAAGCAAATCTAGCAGATCAAGTATTTTTTTAAAACTGTCCCAGGTGAGCACGACATGTGCTAGCATTTTAAGCCCTGCACTCGGTGAAAATTAGAGTTGTTAAATAAGCAATGGAATCAATTTTAAGCAATTGCATTGTGTATTTATAGAAACAGCACCTCCATCAAATATCTAAACAACTAAAAAGGGAACTTATTACTGTTTAATTTTGGTCCTTGGAAGAAGATGATTTCCATAGTAAGGTGAGTGTAAGAATCATTTTAAAAACTCAGCAGGGAATTTCTGTACAGCCTACGAGTTCTGTTTGAAATTGGGAGCTTTTTATATGTATCTGTGTCAAACCACAGACACTATTTTGGATGTGGGATTTTTGTCCTTTCACATGATGGTTTGGGGTGAATTGTAGAGACTGTTGTTAAAGGGCCAACCCATCAAAAAGAATAGAAAGATTAAGAAAAAAGAAGAAAAGAGAAAAAGACCAAAACCCCCAAAATGGTGTGTTAACCAACCAAGGTGAAAACCTGGATGAAAAGATAATCCTCACAAAGTGGAATGAAACCTTCTGAAAAAGGGAAAAAAGAAAAGAACTAGTTAAATATAAAAGTGTAGTACAGTAAGACAAAGGGGGAAAAAAAAATCAAGAATGCATTGGTAAAACCATGAAAATGGAAACTTTTTGCCACAGCACCAGAATAAGGGAATCTGTCAGAGAGGTTTTAGGTATGAGATGATCAAAAGTAAAAAGATCATACAGAGAAGATAAGGCTACAGAAAAAAAAAGGAAATCTTTTTCATTATCATTGTTGATATGTTTAGGGAGATTGTCACACCAGAAACTTTCCTCAAAAAGAGGTGAATTCGAATATCTGTTTCAAATTAGACTACCAGCAGAAAATTTTAGAGTTAATCAATAAAATTAACAATATTGCATCTCCAGGACCAGATGGTGTCCACCCAAGAGTTCCAGAAAAATTCAAGTATGAAATTGTTGAATTTTTCATTATGTTGAGCAATTTTTTTTTCCTACAATAGAGTGCCCAGTAGAAAAATGGGATGCAACATGGAGGGCGGGGGGAAGGAAAACAGATTGGGGTTTTTGTTTGTTTATTTGTTTGTTTTTCCCCAGAAGAGGTATTGGAAACCATAGATGAATAAAATTGTACTGGTCAGTTTGACAGAAATTATAATAAAGAATGGAAGCAGCAGACACAAGGAAAATGAGAGATAATGGAAAAGGACAATTTTTTTTTGTGGGGGAGGAGGAAGTTTTGCTTTCCAAAATTAACAGAGTTCTTGTTGTTTTCTAAGAGTCTTTAAAATATATTTTTGTTATATTTTTCTGCATGTTAACTCTCTTAATAAGGGTAGAGGACAGTGAGGGAAGAATTATCTCCCACTGAGGAGGATACACAAAGAACGACAACACTGGAGGCTTTCCAGGGTAGGAAGAAGCAGGCAGTGGCAGAGTGAGATTTTGTTATTGTCCACACTTACTGATCTCCAGTAAGAAGTTGGTAACTTGCCTGAGAGGTGCAAAGGTAGTGGAATTCATAAGGTATCTAGGCAGGTTATGTGATGGTAGAGATGAGGAACCAACAAGCTTCTCTTGTACAAGTATGTACTCTATAAGCAGATAATTACACTTCCTGCTTTTGATATTCTGATAACATACTTTTCTTAAATGTCTTTGATGAGGAAACTGGAGGAGTGACAGGAGATGCTGAGTAAATAAACTTGACCACTCATGGCAGTTCATTTCCCCTGCACTTCTCAGGCACCTGTAATGGCTGTGCTAGGGAAGGTGTATTTAGGCCTATCCCCCTTAATGTCTGTTCATAGATTTCATGTCAATTTGTCCAGTCTCTTTTTGAACCTGCTGATGTTACCCAGCTCCATAGCCACTTGTCAAGAAAGTGGCTCTAATTTCCTGCCCAGGGGCTCAGGAAGGGCTTGTACCTGTCCTAAGATACCCATCTTCTGCATACTCTGGTTAAGTGTACCTCCACTTCCTGTATTGCTACTGGCAGGACTTCTAAATTCATTCTACCCACTGTCTTCATGACTTCAAGCAGTCACTTGTTTACCAGACCAATTTAGTTGCCTTTTTCTGTTTCTGGTCCACATCCACTATACCCTTCTTGACCTGGGGAAAAAAACCCTACATGTAGTATCCCCAGTGTGGGTGCACAACAGATTTATAAAGTAGGGAAATAATGCCCTGTGCCTTCTCTTCTGTCCTCTTCATGATAACACAGAAAATATTATTGACTTTTTTGTGTGTCATTGCCTCTTGAAACTATTATTTCAGGAAAACATCCATAGTGATTCCAATATATCTTTCTTCCAATTGTCTTTTTGAGTTCATGTTTTGGTTCTGCAGAGTATTTTCTCTATATTCATTAGTTGTCTTGTGGGTTTTTTTACACAGGAAATCATGTTTTTTACATAGGAACCCATGGGCTTTCAGCCCCTTTGCTCAGTTTTGTTAGGTTATAAAGCTACATCATTTGACTACCTTATAGATCTTAATATAGTTTGTAATCATAAAGATTTCACTGCTCTTTGCTTCCTCACAGACATTGAAGACAGTATCAAATAAAAGTGATGCTTACACTAGTCCAGAGGTATCCCAGTGCTGACTATTCTTCATTCTGGAAAGTAACTAATAACATTTTTCTACTTATTCTTTTCTTACCTTTCAACTATTCTTTTCTTCATTCTCATAGCAACTTATTTTCTTTAATAATATTTGACATAAAGACTTTCCAAAGGTATTGTTATTGGGGGTTTTTGTTTGTTTGTTGGTTTGTTTTGGTCTTTTCCCCCCCAAATCTGAATATGTTATGATCACTCCATCCTTTTTTACTGAGTTGCTTACAACTTCGTGGTAAAACTGCAACATGTAGTAAGACAGAATTTCTCTTTACAAAAGCTAAGCTAATTCTTTCCCCACTGGTGACACTTACCTGTATGCTCACTGTTTTTATTTCTTATTACACGGATCTTTATCTTACTAGGATCAATGGTCAGATTTATGAGCCTGTAGTTTCCTGGATCTCCTCTAGACCTGTTTGTATACATGGGTGCTATGTTTGTAACTCAACAGTCAGCTCTCACAGTAGTTACTTGGGAAGAGAGGTGGTGTACTGTGGCCATCAGCTGGAAGGTGGATCACAGAATCATAGAATCATATCACAGAATCCTTAAAGTTGGAAAAGACCTCCAAGATCATTAAGTTCACCCATTAACTTACCATGGCCAGGTACAGCTCTAAACCATGATCCTAAACACCACATCTACAATGCTGGAAGAGAAGTCATCAAGATGAGAGAATAATAGAGAACTCTGTAAATGGAGACTGTCACGGGGAAGGTATGAATACCTATAATGTTTGAGAGTTCAAGATACATATGGCATCACATTAAGTGTGTTGTTATACTGCAGTGTTTCCCCAGTCAGACAGTCCCAGGACTGCACTCAGGAAATCTAGTAGTCCAAGAAGAGATACTGGTCTATGGTGCCTCCTTTTGCCTCATTAATTCAATGTATCTGTCTGTTTCTTTATGTGGTGACAGGAGGAACACTCTCAATGGGATAGAGAAATATGCAATAGCGGAAAGAGAAAAAGCAAAAAAAGAAGATACAATAAAGGTGGAAAACTATTTTCCTGCCTTTTTTTTCCCCCAAAAAATCATTGGATGTTGTTGTACTAGGCAGGAAATCTTCACCATAAAAACATCTCCAGGACTACAACCCAGCAACAGCACTGAGACTCCAGGCTAAGAGTGTATGGTTAACACGAAATGTACAATTTAAATGTTCAAAACAAAGTACACAAAAAGATCCACTTCAGGTGTTTAAGATATGAGGAAACAACAGAATTGGTGATAAACTAGTCAGAATGGTGGGCTACAATATGAAAGAAATAGCACTGCACTGAAAGAATGGCAGTATTATTTGCTTACTATATTTCAGATATTTTAACAATTTAGATGCAAAAACTTCAAACTTGCTACTGAAAAACAATTGATTTCAGATTTAGTAGACACAAAGCAGAGCTCTGCTATTTTAAATAATTTCAGATTAAAAGTAGGACCGTTAATGAGTCATAAAACATGACCTTTATCTGTCTTGTAGTAGCTGAAAACTCCTTGACTGGATAAAGACTGAGATATTTTTTCTGATTTTATGACAACTAAACCAGTCCTAAATCTGAAGTAGTTTGTTTATCACTTATTTGGTGCACCTGTGAAATTTCCTTGTCAACAGTTTCTGCTTTAAAAGATTATACTAGATGTTAGTTGCGAATTTAGATATAGCTCATCTCAGAGGAAGATTATATTCAGAACTGAGGACACTTTACATCTGAATAAGAGTTTCCACATGGGGTTTTAAGATACTTGAACTGCGATGCTCTAAGTTCACACCTCCAATTAATTTGAATTAATTTTCCTAAGTGTCTAGATGTCAGCTGGCTCCAGAACGCTAGATATAAACAACTTCACACTCTGGCAAAGCCTAGATGTAAACTTGACAGCTTGGATGCATTTCTGTTGACTTGAAGCCAGGACTTGAAGCAGACAGAACAAATTAATGTGTGAAATACCGTTAACCAGTATTTCAGAATTCTGAGAAACAAATCTTACCAAAAACTGCTTGAAAAAGTCTGAACTCCATTTCAACAGTTATCGTGTTTTAATAAGGTTTATCTAAGCTCAGCCTCTGGAAACTTTGAAGTTTTCTGTGTCTTGATAAAACTTGTTTCATTCCATATCTACACATTCTGTGCTCAGATGAGCTTGGCACACTTCACATCAGCTAATGCTGCATTAAAGGGCTCTATATTGCACAAGAATGTCAAAGGCAGCTTTATAATGTAATGAAAATGCTCTGAATGGAGACTTGGAAAAAGATTCTTTTGCTGTTACGTATTGGTACATGTATTACTGCACCAAAAGATATCAGAGCTTTGATCTTACATGCACCTAAAAATATCCAACTTCAATAGAGCACTCAAACAATTCTTTTCCCTCACAATGAACCCATATGTTCTTTCAGCACAAAAGAAAATTAGCTTTTACTGCTCAAAATTAAATGCTGGAGAACAAGCCAAATATAGGTCATTCCTAGCAGGACTGTGATCCTATTAGATAACATACAGCTAAAAAGGCTCAGGTCCGGGCAGCATATGCATGGAAGACAGCCAGAGGGTTGAAGAAGGCTGTAATTTGGTAAATAAATGGGAAATAGACCAGGTGATGTAACCCAGTACTGAACTGTGCCCTTCCAGTGTTGAAAGGCAACTTCTCAGTACAGAGTCAGGAGACACTGGGATGACAACACATGGTCACTAATGATGCTGTTAGTACTTGTACAGGAAGAGTTCTATTAGACTCAGTGTCCCAGATTTATTCCAATTTCAATAATGATATTCCACTGACCTACATTTCTCTTGCAGTGTGAGCTGAATGAGCCTTTCCTCCTGTTTGTGTCTCTGTGACAGTTTATTATTGCTTTGTGTTGACAAACAGCTGTTGTGCTCTGCCCAGGAGGTGAATGTACACCCTCCACACCATCCGATAGCTGTGATAGCTTGCAATAAACTCCAGAACAATGGGGATTGAACATATGGCTCTGCACCTTTCTCATCCACAATGTCTTTTGTTATGTCTGTACAGCACAATGTGGCCAAAATCCTTGTAAGTGTCTTTGGGATGTCCCAGGACACTGTGTTATGGTGGCAATCATATTACTGATAAATTTAAATGACAAGAGGAAAAGCCTATATTTTTTGGTATAAAAATTTTTAGTATAATTATTTGGTAGTGAGGCACTGACACAGATTTTCCAGAGAAGGTGTGGATACCCCCCCATCCCTGGGAGTGTTCAAGGGCAGGCTGGATGGGGCTCTGAACAACTTGTTCTAGTGGAAGGTGTCCTTGCCCATGTCAGGAGGGTTAGAACTACATGTCCTTGCTGTTTCTTTCCAATCCATACTCTTCAGTGATCCTATGATAATTTATTTTTATTAGAATTCCTACACATGTATTAAAAAAAAAATTCCAGGGCAACAATTTTGTTTGTAATAATGTTCCTTTCACCTGTATTTTCTGCACATGTAAACAAAGGTACAAAATTCTTCCAACACCAGCTCACTGTTATGCTCAGCTACCTTTCAAGCCAGTCCAGCAGTTAGGGTTTGACATGACAGACCATAACCTCCAGTGGTCATTGTCTGTGAAAGTGGTTTGAAATGGACAACAAACTGATTGCCAAGACAAAGGTGAAGTGAGGCACTTGCAGTGGCTTCAGAGCAATGAAGCGTTACCAGGTGGGAGTAAGTGAGAATATAAAAGACAACGGAGAAGGCAGGAGACAAGAAAGATGAAAAAGAGGGCAAGAGGGTCTAATGAAAACTTAATGGGTTTGTGCTGGTGAGTGGTGCTCCTCTGTCACAGCAATCTTTGGTGTGAAGCAGCAAGACTTTTCTCGCTGTATGCAATCATGCCAGGGAAAGCATATAATAAATAGAAAGAGACAAGGCTGTATGCATTCAAAATAAAGCCTCATTCTTGAATTTACCCTTTGTGGCAAGTATCAGCTCAGAAGCTAATCTGAAGTCTTGGTCGGGCTGAATTCTGTCATCAGGTGTACTCCCTGACAATGTGGAGCACAGAGCCATGAGGCTCAGATAGCTCAGCAACACTATTCAGAAATTTTGACCTGTCTGTCAAGAGTTAAATTCCTCTTCCATGTTGGCTGAGGTGGTCCCAGGTGATTCCTGTTAACGGGCTGTTTGGAGGCTGACATGAAATTAATTTGTCATCCTAAACCAACAGCAGGTCAATTGAATATCTCCCTCCCATGGTGAATGATGCAAGACATTACAGAAAGGAAAAATAAAAGGAATATGGAGCACCTGTCTCCACTGCAGAAACAATGTCTCTTGTGGGACCTTTTCAGTGCCAAGCAACTACATTTTCCATACACACATACTTGGAAAGAGGCTGCAGTTTACAGTGCTGCCACAACCAAATAACTTCTAAAAGTACAGTGCAAAAAGGAAGAAAGAAATAAAACAGGATAAAAAAATAAATATTGAAGGAACTCAGGAGTGTGCAGCAAGCAGCCTAGTTTTCTATCACCAGACCATCAGTCTAGTTGAGGTATATTTTCATTTGGGTTACACTCCAGAGTGTGACCTGCCTGCTCCTATTACATCAGTTTCTTCTTGGGAAATGAAATATTAACCTATTTTCTTAACTTGTGTATTAAAAAGACAAGTCAATTTTTCACCCCCTCTGGTGAATTATTGTATGATCGGTTTATATGAGAGATGTCCCAGGAGTGAGAAAATGAGTCATAACTCACAGAAGGTGAATCTACAACTGAGTAATGAAGAATATGAAGATCATTCTTTCCCCAGTGCCTGCACAGGCTTGTTCTACAATTAAAAGGGCAGGGGGATATGTAAGTACACAGCCAAGCCACAAGTCATCTCTGTATGCTGTGATCTTTGGGAAAAAATCTTACAAAGTTTATTTTTGTTGGAAATGAATGTGAGCAGCTATAAAACACATTAAAGGCCTTTCACCTTCTACTTAAGAGCTTCATTAGAGTGCCAGGTTATGGAGCAGCCCTTACAGAAGAGTTTTCTGAGGACATGGCAGCGACTCATTTCAGAGCTGTTTCTCTCCATTGCTGCATGCCCACTGCCTCTTCCTTGTAAGGTTTACAAAAAGTTTACTCTGCAAACTCAGCTTCCAAAAGGCACACTGAAAATGGATTCAATAAGCCCTCACTATTACAGACATGGTCTATGTGATACATGGGGAAACTGAAGACTGAATGGAAATATGTTTTAAATGTCCTGACCTGCCTTAGTTTTCCATCACCTGCCCACAGTCTACGCATTTTCACTGCTCCATATTCCTTACTTGCCCATCTAGTTGCTCACGGCACATAGTAGTCAAAGCTCTTGCTGAAAATTTAATTCCACAAGATAAAAAGACCTAATTTCTAGATCCCCATGCTTCCCATGCTTACCCAGCACAGGTGCTTGAATCACAGAATGGTTTGGGTTGGAACAGACATTAAAGACCATCTAGTTTTACCCTCTTGCCATGGGCAAGGAAACTTTCCACTAGACCAGGTTGCTCAGAAACCCACCAACCTTGCCTTGAACACTTCCAGAGGTGTGTTCCAATCCTTCTGCAGCGGGCATGTTTTTAACATGGATAGAGGTATGACTTATGCACCAAGCCTGTCCTCTCATGGAAAGAGGCTGTAAGTATGTTTCATGAATCTGCTTTTAGTGGAAAACTAAATTTTGGCACCTCAGGATGAAATGGGAGGTCCCTGTATGGACAGTAGCTTACACTGCTGAGCAGGAAGTAGAGGAAACCCTCAAAGACTCAGAAACTGCGGCTGTAAAGCAGATTCCCCTAGGTTACCAGATGTGCAAGATTTGCTTTTTGATGAAATAAAATTGATGGGTTTTGCAGGTATGTTGTCTTTTGTTCAAGTTGTCTTCTGACCAGGCCAAGGTAACCTCAAGGTCATCTAGTGTTCTTGTTACGGTGTTTGGGACAGAAAATCTCTCTGAAATTCAAATATACCTGAACCCTTGGAGAAATTTGCCTCCAGCTATCTCAGTCTCTGCTTTGTTGAAGCAGTATTTCTTAATAGTCTTCTTGCTACCTCCATTACTGTACTGGCTATAAATTTATGATAAATATCAAGGAAGGATGCAGATGTGAATGGCCACTGACAACAGTGATCTACAGACTTGGATCATTTTTAAAACTCTATCCAGTTCACCAAGAATTCAATACAAGTCGCGTTGCTACCCCATCTGATGATGTTTTATGTACCATGTCATGGTATGACTGTTGGGGAAGGACCAGGAAAAGAAGCAGTAAAAATGCTTTCTGATGGACAAGACTCAGATTGGCAGGAAATCTTAAGAAAGCTAGAAACCTTACATCTACTAACATCACCATCTAAATGCAAGGGTTTGTCCTTCATACTGTGAAAGCCAGCAGTAGCTGCCACCCTTCCATGAATACTGATTGAAAAAATTTATTACAAAAGGGACCTCTCTAAATCAATGTAAAAATCACTACCGTAGTCCTGGAAGCAGATGTGACATGCAAAACTTAGCACCATCAACTGTACAAGGGTTTGTTCTTTCTATTGGTGGATTCTTCCTCAACATTTGGAAAAGTGCTCAAACAGGTTTTAAATAGCAACATATCAAAATCAGCCATTACACAATGCAGTTTCCTTCCACTTCTTTAGTAGACCAGATACTTGACATATTTTGGAGATGCAAGCAAATAATACATGAAAGTTGTGTTTTCCTTTGCTTCACAGTCTTGGACTCAATCGGTGCTAATACACCTATGTGTGCACTCTGACATTTTATGTTCTATCCATTCACATGAAGGATGCCTGAAGGTCATATAGGGCCCCTTTAATTTCTCAGATACACTCTGTTTGCTAATCGTATTTTTCTTATTATAGGCTACTGATTTCAGTTGTATTCCACAGCAATTGCCCCTTGAGGTTAACACATACATTAAGAACCACCTACTTAAAGTAACTTGAATTTTGAAGGCTCCAAGCAGCAGTTTGCAGCTGACCTTATGCTCTTATCTGTACAATCAGTTCTCCTCAAAGCCATGTTTTTCCTTTCCAAACTGCCATACTTTAACCCCGCATATGAAAATAGTACAAACAAAGAGATAAGAAACAAAAAATCGCTCAACACTTCTTTAGCAGATTCATCATATCCACTTCAGAGGTCACATGTAGTTCTAGTTCATAATGTTAAAATATTAAACAATACAAATAAGAATCTTTCAACTGTTCAAAATAAAAGATGCAGAATTCCAATGTATCAATCCTTTGAAATTAATACATGCATCACAGAATCATGGAATGGTTTGGGTTGGATGTGACCTTAAAGGTCATCCCATTCCACACACTCTGCCATGGCCAGAGGCACCTTTCACCAGACCAGATTTCTCAGAGCCTTGCCCAACCTGGCCTCAAAAACTTCCAGGGATGGAAATACATATGTATTTAATTGAGGAAAATATTAATGCTCATCTAAGAACATTAGGTGTACAGATTTTTTTTCTTTAGGATACAGTCTAGCCAAAATCTGTGCTATCTACTCATGTTTCATGGAGTACCCTGTAATTGTTGGGGCTGTTTGTTCTATTGGAGAATATTTCCAGCATCTGTGATGAATGAGAAATTCATTGCCAGGCATCACTCCGGAAATGGAGCCTTGCAAAATAGGAAAAAATGGGGCACTTTGACTGGGGAACAATTCATCAAGCTTTAGCTGCCAGAAAGAGGCAGGGTTATAATGCAGTAGGGCTGTAGCTCAGGCTTGGTATTATTTCCAGTATCAAAAATTTTGCCAAAAAATCTGGAAATTCTGTTTTATCTCATGCATCAAGGTTATGTTCCAAGTCATGCAGGCATTTCAGCCTCTTTACGTTGTTACTCCCAGAATGGACTAACTGTGGCTTTCACATTCCCTGCTGTTGATGCCACTGTGGCATCTAAGTTAGGTCAGGGAGAGCCAGCAAACCACCAAGGCAAAATGTGATACCTGCCATCATCCTGGTTATTAAACAATCTAAACTGAAAAAGATGTTGTGAAGGTCTAACTATTACAGAAACTTCACTCATAATTTTGTGCTATCTCAAGCATGAGGTGAGATTCCATATATTCATTGAGAATGATAAGATGTAAAGTTTTTCCTTATCAGATAATTTTCAACTTACTCTCCCAAGTGGATTTTATAGTTTCTAATATGGTGCTGACCTAAAAGCACAATTTTCCTCACAAAAAGGGGGATTTTTGATGCAGTACTCCATTACATAGCTGTTTATTTGCATGAATCTTATGGAAAACATAAAGTTCTCTTTGGAGACACCTAGAAGGCAGACTGAAGGAAGGAGCAGCTGACATGCAGTGTGACCACGGCAGGCTCTTCCCTGAAAATGCAGACTAGAACTCCTCACTAACTTGAAGACACTGCAATGTTCTGAATTAGCTCATTAGCTTGTGGTATGTGGTGACATCGAGCTCAAGATGGTGCATCCTGCTCCAGAGACATTACTGTGGGTCCAATACAAGAGCAATTCATTGAAATTTTATGGCTTATGTTATAAAGGAGGCAAGATTTATGGCTTTGGAACATGGATGAGTTATAGGAACCTAATAATGTACTGTCTCTCGGATGAGATGTATTTTTGGTTGGTAACTGCCCATGTGCTTACTCCTAATCTGTCCCAATTGCAAAGTAACAGGATTTAGCTTAAAACACTTCCAGTGAAGTTTAAGCTTCAGTGCATTACATCACTTTTAGGGTGGGCCATGAGTGTGCCCCACAACTGTGCCTGTAGCTCACAGTCAAGGATAATTTCTTTAGCCATGCTAATGCAGTTGTGGAGCTGCAACTCCCTCAGCCTGTGCTCTAACTATTCCTTCCAGCTGCGAACCCAATGGATCATGTCTCTGACAGGCAACATGAAGGGAAAGGGATAATAGAAAACTGGGTAAACAACAAGGGTTTGCTGATGTCTTGGCTCTGTTGTGTTTTTTCGGTTTCTTTTTTTTTTATTTTTGGTGGATGATTGAAGTATAGGCAGTAAAAGCTCTTAAGTTAGATGCACATAAACTGAACTACCTACCATTATAATTTGATTTGCTTAGTTGAAGATTTTTCTTTATCTGTACTAAAGCAATTTAAGCAAGAGTTAAAAAAAACACATATGGACTGTACTAGGTAGCTTGGTTTCAAATTGATTTAGTTAAATCAAAGCAAGATTTCGTGTCTTCACAAGCTCTTAACTAATTGAATATACATGTTACTGACACCATGCAGACTTGCTTCTACCTAACCTTTCTGCAGATAGGAGCCACGCTTTAGACATCTAACAGGTGCCATATACTGTAAAAATATATTTATTATGTTGGTTTTTTTTTTGTTGCTTGGTTTTATTTATTGGGTTTTCTTATAAATGGAAAATCACCCTGAGACATGAAGGAGGCAAATTCAGAATCATGGAATTATAGAATGGTTTGGGTTGGAGAGGTCTTAAAGGTCATGTTTCCATGGACACTAGTTCAGTCCCTTCTCCATTCATTTTTTTAAGCAGTCAAAGCATCTATACTAGATTCCGCAGGTGATAAATACAGTTAAAGACTTCATGGGAGGATAAGTATTGTCTAGATGGACTGTCAAGAGATTCAGCTTCAACATAGGAATACCTTAGATATGCACAGATGATATTCTTAGATTTAATCTTCCCACATAACTTTTGCTCTCCTTACAAGCACTCCTTTTTATTAAATAAGTAGTTTCTTTCATAACCACTGTTGCTGATTCAAGTGATGTTTACTGGACAAAAAGAGTCATGCCTAATCCATACAGTCAAAAGTTTTGAAGGTTGCAGTGTTTTCTTAAAAAAGATAAGTTGAGGTGTATGAAAGAATTTACTGAGGACACTGCAAAAATACGATAATGATGATAATGTGATTACTCTTTGGGTTTTATTTAGAACTTAGTATCTAAAAATGTTCATCAAAAGATCAGGTAACTATTTTCTACCCAATTATACTAGTTAGATGGGGGGGAGGGGGAGAAGAAATCCCATTATTAGATGTTTCCTTCCAAATCGATGAAGACAAAGTTAATCAGGATTCATTAACCCTGAAGTTCTATGCCTCACTCCTGTGTAGATAAGAGAAAGACAAAGTCTGATGATGCAAATTCGGGTGTGATCAGCTGGGAAGAGAGGAGAATGGGAAATGCTTGTTGAACCTTACTAATGTGAGGCTTTTTGGGGAGCGGTGTGAAATTAACAAAACAGATAGACTCTGGAAAGTGGTATCCTACTGAGCAACATTTCCACAGAAGGAAATTTGCATGATGAGCAGCTAACTGTCTGTACAGCTCATTCTGTCACAAAAGAAAAGAGTCCCTTAAAATTTAATAGGACTAAACTGAATAGAAATCTTTAGAAGAGTTTAAGACAAAATTGAGACAGAAGACTTTAAGAAAAGAAAGGGAATAATCCCTTTACATGAAATACTTAATGACTGAGGTCCTTTCTTTGCAATTTTGTTGGTCAATGGAATTTAATAAAGATTACATACTTCAAGAAAGATTTCCGTAGGGAAGCTTAACTTTTCATAAGAAAGTTAACATCCTCATTTATAATCCACACTGTGTTTCCAGAGGGGTTAACAGAACAGGATAGTTAAAGTAACTGAAGATGCAATTGTTTTGCTTTGCAAAGTGGTTTGATGTAGCTCACATGTACAATGTAGTTACACAGTGTAAGCAAAGTCTTCCATGTACAGGATTTACAGAATGCACAGAGAGAAACCAAAATTGCAATCTCTGCCTTTAACACCCTCCCAGGCACATGTAGATAACCACAGCAAGCAGGACAAAGTCGAAGGTTTGGCCTGTGAAGAAATTAGACAGGGAAAGTTGCACGATTAAATAGGATGGATAGTGCTGCAGTCCCCTATTTCAGTAAGCTGGATAAATCAATTCCCCTGCATCTCTTCTGGAGCCTTTTTTGTTTTTTTTCTCTTTTAATGGCATCATATGTGTTGGCTTCCTATAATTTTTGCCCAGCTGCTGGAAAGATGTGGAAAAAAGTCCAACACTTTTGTGATAGCAAAAAATATTTAGGGAAACTATTTTTATTTGCTTTATTCCAGTCATGCTTAGAGAATCACAGACTATCCTGAGTTGGATGGGACCCACAAGAATGATCAAGTCCAACTCCTGGCCCTGCATAGGACCCTCCCTAAGGGTCACACCACGTGCCTGAGAGTATAGTCCAAATGCTTCTTGAACTCAGGCAGGCTTAGTGCTGTGACTATTTCTCTGGTGAGCTTCTCCAGTGCCCAATCACCCTCTGTTGTGATTTTGACCTTGGCTGAATGTTCGGTGTCCACCCAAACCACTCCAGCCCCGCCACCCCTTTCCCTTTGGGGAAAGTGTACTACACCCTCTAAGCGAAAAAGTTTCTGAGTTCTGAAGAAGTTCCTGAAACTGCAAAATGCTTTTTCTCTTTGTGTCTCAGAAGTAATAATTTAGGATGTAGAAACAATTATTTAGAGTGTAGAATTATTGAACTAGGACATCAAAATAATTCAGGAGATATCATATCTCTTACATTAACATCTGAATTTCCCTTGATGTAGTACAAGTACTTCCTCTATTTCAATAGATACCATATTAATTACTTTTGAGTTCATATATTTTCCACATGTTGAAAAACCCACAATAAACACTTTAATTATTAAACAATTTCTGCTTGAATTTCTCTGAATCTGGAAGGAAATTTGGCTCACTGTAAAAGTGTTCCTTATTGCTGTATTAGAGTCACTCATAAGTAGTAAAACAAAAACAATGGTTACCAATAATCTACAGGATTTGTAGTTCTAGTTCCTCCAAAAATAGTAAGAGTTTTAAAACACTGACAGGAAAAAGAGATATTAGGACAATTTAGTAGAATCATAGAATGGTTTGGGCTGTAAGGTTCCTTAATGATCATCTAGTTCCAACACCCCTCCAAAGATAGGGACACCTTTCACTAGACCAGGTTGCTCAAAGCCCCATTCAGCTTGACCTTCAACACTTTCAGGGATGAGACAGCTACAATTTCCCTGAGCAGTTTATGCCAGCGTCTCACCACCCTCACAGGAAATAGTCTCTTCACAGTCCCTAATCTAAATCTTCCCTCCTTCAGTTAAAAGTCATTGCCCCTTGTGCTATCACTGCAAGGCCTTGTCAAAAGTAGCAATTACTATGGCAATGGGACTTTTTTTTCTGAATGGACTTCATGTCGACTCCTAGCAATCAGACTTATCAGCTGTGTAAGTCCAGGTAACTGCAATATTAGTCTCAAATCTTCAACTGAGAAGACAGAAAAGTCATAAGGTCTGATAAAAAGAGTAGTGCCAGAAATGAATTGCAGTCTGCATAATTTGTCTCATCTGCCCAGCTAATTATATTGGCATTCAATAGCACTATCTAGTTAAGGGCCTGTCAACATTTCACCCAGAAAAACTTATTTGCTGGATTTTATAACATAGCTGTAAGGAAATCAATTCTAGACTGAATCTTGACACACACGGCCAAGTACTTAAGAGGTATTGGTTTCTATCAAGCAACTGACAAACTGCACTCAGCATTTAAGGAGTCAACACTGGCCAAAACAAAAAGATTGGAATAACAGAGAATTTCTTGTTATTTACAGTGGGAGATAATTGCATTAGCTGAGCTATGCGATTGTGGTTTTTTAATGGAGGAAAGCATCAGGTAAATAAAATAGATTTTACAGGTAATTTTTCATTTATATGATAAGTAAATAACCTTTATATCCTTTTTTTCCCCCCCTTTTATTTATTTTTTTCCCCTGGATCTAGGTGAATTAATTTATCTAGATAATTCTTCATTCTTCTGCCCCTTCCTTTCTTTGCATGTCCTCCCTATCATGGCTTTAATTTTTCAAATCTCATAGTAAAACACACTATGTAAAGTGTTAGTCAATGTGCTGGCAAAACGATACTGAAGCTCAGCTCAGAAAGTTAAATTTCAGAATTCATGCTGCTGATAAAAAATCCTTAGCCTGGAAGAAAACATCAAGTGCAGACCGTATCATCCTCTTGTTCCTACCAATCTGTTCAAATCTACATCTATAAGCACTTAAGGCAAATGCCAAGCATAGGAAAAAGCAAGTGAAAACAGCAATGTTTCAAACACGTGATGATGAAAAGCTATGAAAGAAAATGTTAGCTTAGTTCAGTAACAGGTGCTGTCCCTGTGCTGCTTTACATTTCAGAAGCTTAACTCTTAATGTGTCTCACTGGTACTTATGCTATTTATTGTACAAATGAATATTTCTGTATGCTTAGGAAATGTACTAGTTGCATTATTCATTGAAAACAAAGCATGAAAGCCTTGTTACTCTGGTGTTCAGTAGAAGAAAAGCTAAAATATTTGTACATGATTTTAAGGTATCAGTGGTGTCTATATTCATGCCTGTTATTAACACAGTGTTTTTTCAGTGATTTCTGTTATTTACTCTCATGATTTTTTAAAAGTGCATTCCCGTTTAATTTAAGTGCATTTCTTTCTAATTTTCCATGGCAGTAACTTTTAGTGCCATGAATTTATTCACTTCAGTAGGAAATGAGTATCATGCTCTCAACTTTTGCCTTGGAGAGACAACAACATCCCTTTCCATCTGACTGCTCCTTGTAGTATGTGGAACACATTCCCACTGTGACAATGAAAATGGTGTTAATTTTTGCATAGGGCTTCCTGCAACAGTGGAAACAAAAACACACCCCAGGTGTGTCTCAGAACAGCGTTTGCAAGCTACCTTTCTCAGTATATGGTATTTGCTGGAGCTGAATGAAAGTATTACATGTTTTTGAGAAATCACATTAGAAATATTTATTTTTCATGGACTGACTGGCTTGTCAATGACAGAACTTCTCTTTTCAAAGCTGGAAAAGCATTTTCTCTTTTATGTCTTTTCTTCCCCTTTCTTGTTCCCTTACAGAGAAAGTTTGTGGAAGGATTGGCAGACAAAAGCAAGGAGTCAAAATTTTGACCTTAAATAGTGCTTCCTTTAAGAAAGTAACGCTACCAGCTTAAATTAATAAAGCATTCATCCCAGGATCTGGATGTAACCTTTCCTCTTAGTTTCTAAAAATGGAATCAGCAGCATAAATATCTCTTGCAAATTTCTTTAAGGTTTTTGAATGGTTTTATCTCTTCAGGAAGCATTTCTCAGATGTTCCATCAGTTTTACCCCCTGGCTTCCAGATGGCTGAAGAGCTAATTGTTATTTGCACTTTCAGCAAGACTTGTACTGTTCTCCTGGCGTTGTAGTCATGAAGTCTTATTACAATTCTTGTTCTTCTTTTCTCTGAGACTATCCCAATGGTCCCCAATGGGCGGGTAATGAATGATAATACACTCAGGTTGCAGCCAGACTGTGAGTGTATATATACATATTTAGAAGACTCCTTGCAGTACAGAAGATTTAATAACATTCACATTGCTCTGGCTTCTTCTTTGACCCATGACCTTGAAAAGCAGTTACCTTCAAAACTTGGTTCCTAACTCTTCCCATCTTTGCTTTTCTGCAACTTCTGGTCTAACATTCAGAAACAAGAGGCTTTCAAAGTCAAGGCTGATGAAAAATGTTAGAGATTTTTCAAGAAAATTGGCTGTAATGCCTCAAAGAATGATACAGTTCCCACATATAACGGATTGTTAAAAATATTCAAGTAAGGAACATATTTGGCCACAAAAACCTCAAGGAATTCAGTCTAGAATTTCTGCAGAAAAGTATGATTTAGTGACTAGGCTCTAGTCTAACTGAAGAGAAAGACATGTGGATGACTTTAATTTTCATAATCCCTGATAATTATAAACAATTATATTTCAGTATTTCAGGCATTGAAATGGCCTGCCCAGAGAGGTGGTAGATTCACTGTCCCTGGAGGTTTTTAAACTGAGATTGGATGTGGCACTTAGTAAAGAGGCTGGAGTTGGATCAAGGGTTGGACTCGATGATCTTGGAGGTTTTTTCTAACCCAATCAATTCTATGATTCTGTGATTCAAAAGATGTTTACAAATCAAACATTAACCTGCAATAAATACTGGCAATAGTAGACAGCTAAAGCAACCCTTTTTTGTGAGTTAGGTATGTTCTAATTTACCAAATAATGAAAGGTGTCATAGAGAGATTGTTAGGTTTGCTTCCCTCTTTCTGCATTATCTTGTTTCCACCTATAAACTGTGTTTTGCAGTTCCTACAGTTGTGCTTAAAATACTGCTAGGGCAAATGAGCATTATTTTTGTTTGAGGGGGAAGTTCCTGAGCTGTTGTCTACTATTTCTTGCCAAAGACTGGATATGGGCTAAAGGAACAGGTGGTTTGATCCTGCAAATAACATTTGATCCTCATAAATGACAGAACTTGGCTCAAAATGTTTTCAGTAAAACATTGTGAGTAGAAGAAGTTTACTTTTAACCTGAGTCTTGTGAGGGATGTGGCTTATACTGCTCCCCTGATGCAGCTGTGGCAGCAGAAGCAGCAAGTGAGGGACGGGGATAAGCAGAAACGGAGGGATGAGGCGGAAGCTGTAAGGGTGTGAGGGTATGGAAATGTCTTAACCTATCTGTGGTCTGGATGACAATATGCCATGCAGCTTCAGCTTTAAGTCACGGCTTCATCATAAAAAGTGCTTTATAGCCAAAAAATTATAGCCTTGCTCCATCCCAGCTGTGCTACACCTCTGAGTCTCTGTACTATGGTAAAGCAGTTCTCTCCTATACATCACCAGCTGTGATGATAATTGGGATGGATAAATGATCCTGCTTTTAGAAAACAAACCACTGAAAAGCATTTTTGCTTGGCTTTTTAAATATTTTTTGTTTGCCACTAAATGAAAAGCATGATTGTGTTCCCACTTAGAGCAGCCTCACAGTGGTTTTGGCATAGCTGAGGGGATGACATGACTCAATGAGTAGACAGGGAATATTTTAAGCTCCCACTGACATGAACCCCTTTACAAGATGAAACAATGGCTCCTGGCATGTACATCTACCCTCAAACAACCCTGATTAGTTCTGTAACCAAACCCACATTGACGACCTCCTTTGCAAGTTGTCAGAAGATTTCCAATTCACGGAAAAAACCTAAGGATTTAAGTCTTATTGGGGTACAGGTCATGTCTATCTCTTAAAACATAATGGAAAATAATATATTTATTACTGAGAAGACTGGATAAATTTTGCTTGATAACTACTCTGTCCCTTCAACTTCTGATTCCGCAGTGACTGGTTCTCTATATTTGGGCATCAGCCTGTGATTGCCACAGCTGACTGAAGAGCAAAGAGTAAAGTAGCATCTGTCAACTTTCAGTTATCCTGTAGTGGAAACCTGATAATGTCTGTTAGACTGAGCTACATGTTCTTGCTTATATGTGCTCTCTTTGAATTCAGACCTGACCTACAAGCACAACTTTTGAGACAAAGCAGGGAATTCATCTCATCTAACTTCAGGACTAAAATGAAGTGCAGAGTAGGATGCTTGACTGTGAGTTTTTACTGTTGTACTGGGAACTTCAGCTCACTGTATTCAGTGAAGATGTAGAACTGGATTAGGTCACTCAAGCTTTCTTTTGCCATTTGACATGACCTAGGGCAGCCAAAATGTACACCAACTATTGGTCGACATGATACAGAGCCTGTGGAAGAATTGTTTCTGCTGGAGGAGCAGCTGGAAGCCCAGTGAGACCCTAAGGGATATCACATACAGTGTGAGATCTCTACATGGGGAGCTGAATGAAGCCTCTAATGTACACATAGATGCTTTCAAACATGAACACAAATATATTTGTTTTAAGCTGGAGCTGAGTCACACACCAAATGTCTGCAAGGCAAATATCTGTGTATGAAGTATGGGGATACACTAAGACTTGTCTAGGTTCTAACTTTTAAATATAGGGTCATCATGCCAGTAGCTTCACCAAGATAAAGCTCCAGGTTTAAACTAGGACATACTCGAAGTATGGATACATCTATCTCACATGTGATACTGAATTTGTCCCAAAAGTTTTCTAAGTTTGGTAAATTTGTGAATATATACATACATATATATGTATATATATATATATGGGGTTTTTTCTATGTCTTGTTTGTTTGGGTTTTTTTGTTTTTGGTATTGTGGGTTTTTTGTTTTTGTTGGTTTGGTGTGTTTTTTGTGTTTTTGTTTTGTTTTGTCTTTTTTTTTGTGTAAGTAGCAGATCAACATTCTTCCTCTGCAAGTACAGGGAAAGCTATTTCCTGCACATAAGGCCAGACAAAGACCTATGCACTACTATCTCAACCCACTAAAAACTTTGAATGGGATTTCAAATTTGACTTAGTGTTGCTTCAGTCTTGTTCTGGCTCTGTACGGAGTTAAGCAGTCAAGGAGAAAGGAGGAAAGCTCACTCAGTAAAGAGCTCCTCTTTAAACACTAGGATTCTTGGCTATTCCTAGCCAATAAAAACTGACTTAAAGTCCTTATAACGGATGTCTTGTTTATTCACTGCTCCTGTAAAACAATACTTCCTTAAAAGCAGTCTACAGCTTTCTTTTTCACACCGTCATATTCCATTCCACTAAGATCAATGACAAAATTTCTGCAGCTTTTAAAAGAGGAATTAGCACTACATAAAGATATCTTCTCTCATTTCTGTCTGGTCCAACAACACAAAATCTATTATGAAGCTTTTTCAAAACGTTTTTATTGTGGTCTAAATACTTTTGCCATGATATCACATCTCTTAAAAGAGAACAGACTCAGCATTACTCCCTCATCACACATAAAAGCTCTAGTATATTCATCATTGCATTTGAGTCATTTCTTGGTAGCTATTATTTAAACATTCTGTTCTTTGGCCACTCTATTCTTCATGCAATCAAGAAACCCTTTGCTAGCACAATATCTATAGTTTTATGTAACCAAGCCCTATTCAGACAAGCCAACATATTAGACCTCTTTTACTGCAGCTGCACTAAACTGCATGCAGAATAGAAAACATTGGACAAAACACTGAAAAAAAGGGGCTATTTTGAGTGTCCAACTTGATACATTTACAAGAATCTCAAATTGAGATGATGGGTTGCTGTTCTGTTTTCTTTTCAAAGGTGGACACCAAGATGTCCCAGGCTAAATGTCAGATGTGAATTGTCAGATCCATTTTGCATTTCATTGTAGCTATATTGCTATGTGAACTCTAGAGCATTCGGATAATATCTGACCATCTCATATATGCAAGAGCATTTCAACTGATTTCAACATACCAGATACTTCATTCAGTAAGACATGGCCTTACTAAAGCTGAGTCTAATTTTAGGCATTGCACAAAATGAAGGGCTCCAATAGAAGAAGTTGAGCTGAGAAATGGTGGGAGAAGGAAAGGGATGGATCATATACAAAGGATCAAGCAGTAATAATTTTCTTTCTGCTTGTGTAAGAGTTAGCCATCTGCTTGTTTTCTCTCAATTCTGTTTTGGGGAAACTGATCCAACTGCCCTCCTAACCACAGACTTCTTGTTGTGCATAGCATATGAAAATGACAACAGGAACTGATTCGGTCATGGTAGGAGACTTCTAGATTTATGATACAAAAGGTTTTGGGTCTGGGTCGGATTTATTTTTGTTTGTTTGTTTGTTTTCTGTTTTATTTAGACATTTTGTGTGTGATTCTTCCTTTTCCTACACAGGTGGGAAGGGCTTGTAATGGATGAGCAAACTCTTAACACGAGCTCTTGAAGGATCACATATGGCAACACTGAGAAACGCACTTCACAGTTTCTCCACTTTTTTTATAATATTTTCAGCAAAATCCCAGGAAAATGGTTGCTCCAGGGGCAGTATGGAAGCACCAATCCTCAAATTTGTCTTTTGGATCAAGAGGATGTATCAGATTCCTTATGGTTTGTGGGTTTGATTTATTGCCTTGAGATCTGTTGTCTAGACAGTTTTTAATACCTTACTGCTTGAAATGGTATTTTTTCCTAGTCACACAATCCTTAAAAAAACTAGATGACTGGTTTTAGATAGATGTGGGAGGTGAACAAGTTTAATTTTCCTTTGGGTCCGAAATATAAGTCTCATCTGGTTATGGTAATGAATGGAGTTCATTAAACCAACAATGGACCATACATGATAAAGCTGACTCAAAACCAGGATATAAGGCTGGAAAATGAATCAAAGACTGAGGGAAAGAAAATCCCTATGACCTAGGGAGAAAAGATGATCTAGTTTTGTGCAGTGCAATCTTTGCATGACCATGAGTTATGCCACATCTGACAGTTCCTACCTTACTGTAATGTTGTAATATACGTGCAGGAGTCACTCTTGCTAATAGTTTTGTCTCAGCACTGCTTCAATGTAGCTAAAGAGAGAACAAGCAAGAGGTACAAGAGGCGAGCACCACAGGTAGATTTTGCTGCCCTATTCCTTGATCCATTTTTCTTCCCTGCTCATGAAAAGCTCCCAGCATCATCTGTTTGGTTAGTTTCTGGACTAATAGTTGTCTTTACACATTGCATTACAAATGGGAGGTGTTAGGTCATGGGCTGTCTGCCCGGTAGTTCAAAGCCCATGTGTGGCACCATACTTCCCCACAGATAATGGAGACTACCAGGAGATGGCACTTTGTTCCTGGCCACCACATGCTTCCCTGCAGAACAAAGCTGACTTCATGGGGCAGAGGAATTGGGAACTCTGCTCAGGAACTACTTTGAATCATGGTCTGAGAGCCTCATTCTCTTGGCGTTTCAGTTGGAAAGCAACAAAATGTAGTTTCATCCAGTCTCTCTCCTCCAACTTCTCACCAAATAGCTAAGTCAGTTCAAAACAGTTTCTGGATCCTAACTATTTCTATCTCAATGCACAGTGAATGGCACTAGTGGAGATCTCCAACAGCTTCTAATCTGCTGTAGGATTGATGTGCTGAGAAGATGAAACCATGCAGTGACACAACTGCTCCAACAGGACATGACCTACAGGTCACAGTGCACAGAACGGTGCCTGCTGACTTGTCTTACTGGTAGGTGTTACTTTGTGAAGTACATCACATCTGGCAGAACTAAACTTGTCTTTTGCTTTGCTGTGGGAATTTTGAGTTCAACAGCCTTGGACAGTGGAAAATATTTTTTTTCTTCTGTGAGCAAATTTAAGATTTTTTTTTTTTTCTCATTACCACTTTCTCCTGCTCTGTCAGGATCTTGACCATAGCACAGCCTTTGTTTTTAGCCTGTTCAGCCAGCCTTGAGAGCATCTTTACTCCCATAAAACAAGGTCAATGACTTCTTTTTCACTTGCTGGTGTTGATACACAGGGTTTGTGACTTTCTGTAATGAAGAAAACAGGCTAATGCCTGAATCTTGAGGAGATTATCTTTGGAGGTATTTATAGGCAGCTTAGTTTGGTAGTTGGTTAATACCTCATGACTGACATGTCATTAATTTTGGGCTTTTGTAAAAATCTAAGATGATATCCAGTGAATACACACTAGACTGGTGACCAAAAGCTTTCAGGTTATCTGTGAATATCTATTATAATGTTCAATACTTCAAGGAATGTGTGTGTTCTCACTTTGTCTATAGGGTTGTTGTAGAAGTGGTGACCATAAATATATGAAGATATGTTGCTTATGCATTCTGCTCTTGTGTCTGACTTGTATCAAAACACCTTGGAGCCCTTGGCGGTAAAGTGAAATCTTTCAGAAGACCAAATGTCATAACGAAAAGTACTTTGAGAACCACAGAAACCCCAAATGTCATTTTGGAGAAAGCATATGTCCCAAAGACATTGTTGAATTTACACAGACATGAAACCTTTTTTACTAAAAGCACCCACCAAGAGTCTTCCTAAACATAACACATCAGATATAGGAGCAATATTTTAAATATTAATTTAATTTTTTTAGTGAGACAGGCTTTTCACCCTCTGCAATAACAGGTGCACTGTTTCAGCCTTGTTCTATAATTCTTACTGCAAACAAGCCTATGTATGTCCTGTTTTAGCTCTCACTTAGTACAACTCTCCACACAGCATGAAGATTAGGCTCTTACAGCTACGTTTATCATGCTAACAATCTATTTATTTCCAGCAATACACCTTTTAAAACTCTTCTCCATTCTCATCTTAAACAAAGAAGTTATTAAGAACATCAGTAAGATGCACTTTCAGCCTAAAATGATTTTTCTCTGTACTAGTGCTATTACAGATTTTCTATTTTTATTTACATAAACAGCTGAGACCTATATTCCCTTAAGGAATACAAGCTTTCCCTCACATTTATTTACCCTTTTACTGTCTGTATCTCTTTTACTGAAGTATCCAGAATGCTTCTATCAACAGCGTGGCTTCTTCATTAGTATCCATCTTAAAATTTTAAATATCTCATTTAATTTCTGGTAACTGATTAAAATTTTGTCACAGTTCTCTTCACCTTCTTACAGGGAACTTCATTAACACTGCGTTTCCACAGCCAAATACAATGATGGTGCTTGAAACCTTTTAAAAGTGGCAAAATTTATTGCAGCTTATTCCATTTTCCAATACACCTGACATTGTCTTAGTTTGTGCTGGTCCTCAGCATTTTTTCTGTGTGATATCCTTGTTTTTCTCTATGTTTCCCATGATCTTCCAATTCTCAACATTACGGATTCTCATCCACATTTATTCTATTCTCATCAAAACCCTCCATATGCTTCCTTCTGAACTGTGTTACCTCTTTTTCTTGGAAAATTAGTTCAGTCTCTTGTAGCAGTTTCTAAGTGTTTTTGTACATCCATAATCCAATTTATCAGAGACCAATCTAAAAACTGAAATACAGACTCTTTAGTTTCTTCTTGATGTAAGTATGCTCAAACTCTTTTCAAAATACTTTAAACACTTCTGAAGCACATTTTCATAGTCAATAGCTGACTTAGATGGCAGCAAATTCAATTTGGTAAAAACGAAGCCTTTTGAAATGTTTTTACCGTAGCCAGTGATTCCTTGCAGCCAAGTTTACAGACTAAATATTTTGCGTATTTCTGTCAGTTACCATATTTCTAGACAATTTCAGTTCAGGTTCATGCAATTATCGTATATCAAAAATGTTGGGGCAATTGAACCATTTCCAGTGATATCTTATCAACTCTGACAGTTCAGCAGGCCCTCTTTCTCAGCTTGGCTGACATAAGCTACTAGATATCACTGCCCATGGCAGTGGATGGGAACTAGGTGGTCTTTAAGGTCCCTTCCAACCCAAACCATTTTATGTTTCTATGACACATGTATTTGGCAGTTTAAGAATTTGTGGCACAGGAGACACCTCCTTAGCAACTATTTTAGGTCCCCTTAGTCTTTCTTAGTTAGTGATATCCATGAAGCCATAGCACCTCTACTGGGATATGGATATTTTTGACATTTTATAACTTGTTAGCAGTAGTTCGGAAGCAACTGATGTGATCTGTCTGGGAGTAACTCTCAGAAACTTCATAAGAGTGCAGATTGCATCGGATCACCTCTTGCAATTACTTGGTAACAGTGTGAAACACTCTGTTCTGATGGTAAAGCCAAGTAATAGTTGCAGTTCTTTAGAGATAAAATGGTCTGAGCTTCAACAACAATAGGTTCCTCCTATCCTTGTTGTGATCTTTTTTTTTTGGCTTTTCCTTTGATGACTAAAATTTCACTCAACAATAGGAGTAGATGAAAATTCCCACAGCCCACAATTGTCCATATTTGCAAGACTTTAATCACAATGCGGAGCATACATGATGAATTGTCTCATAGTGACAGTGTTAGATAGCAACTTATATTTTGGATTATGAGCTGATGAGCTAGGACCCATCATCTTATCACACTGATTATAATTTCACTACTACCTTCTGCTTCCCCAGCTGTTGTATTCACTGGTAGCTGCTTACCTTGGACTGTAAGCTCTTTGGGGCATGAAGTATCTTTCAGGTACTCTTGCATCATGTCAGACCAATCTGTGTCACAAGTTACCCTCTGTGTCACAAGTTACCCTCTCTGTTAATGTAGGACAAAATAAGTGATCATATTAACACTTAACATTGCATGTTAGCTGTCCTCAAAATTTAAATTTATTTTGAATTATTTGCTGAAGGACTTTTCTCCTGAAAGCGTGTTTTACTATCACCTTGGATCTTGCAGAAAGACCCTGATCTTACAAAGTCCCTTAGAAGTTCCAGACTGCTCATATAACAGGTTGAAGTGGAAAATGATCTAAAAGCCCAGCACACCTCCCAACAATTTTAAAGGAGAGGGGAGGCCAAGCCACTCAGAGAATCCAAAACAATGTATTCTCTTGAGGTACAGCACTGCATAACAAAAGAATATCTCAAAGGCATTTATGTAAGAACCAATTTCAAAAGTCAGGATTTCAAAACACCACAAGAATTTCTATAATACATCCTTGAGTGCACTTTTCTAAATATCCAGCTTACACTTCTGTATTCTTTTCTCATTTTCTGGACTATGAACTTCTTTCCTTCTCTGCTTCCTTTTCCTTATCCAGATATATTTAAATTTCTTTAAAATTTTATCAGCATTATTTTGCTCCCTACTTTATAGGGGACTTTAGTCCCCTAAACTTTACATGTAATTTTTCTAAATTTGTCTTTTTCTGTCTGATTTAAAGCTCATTTGCTACTGTCATCTCTTGTAAGTATCCATAATATACAGCGGCTTTCTATTCCTCAAGGCTTTTAAGACTTTTCTTTAAATAACTTTCTAGGGGTGGACTTTCTTACTTCAAGTTTGGGCATTAAAAAGATGTACTTTCCTGTCAGAACATCCAACTTAGGTATGACCAGAACTCTTAATGCTTTAAAACTCATCTCATTAATTGATGGCCAGATCAGATTTTCCAGAGCATATTTCCATCCAAATTTCAGAAACAGTAAAAGTTCATTTTAGGCTTATCAAACTGAAGCATGCCCTACTAGGATCATATTCTACATGCAAGGAAATTGCCTACTGAAGTTCTCATCAGCCCATGTTGCATATATCTACCAGGTCATCAGTAATATATAAAAAAAGCGTATATGTAATAAGCTTGATAGCCACAAACAGTCATATTCCAGTAATAGTTCTCAGCTTATAAAAATATTCACTTTAGAGAAACTTAACCTAGAAAACACTAACCTAGATATACACTAAATTTAAGTCAGTAGGTAAGTGGTAAAATTAGCTATGAAAACATCTGATACCAGCTGCAGAAATAAAAATTACTTGAGTACTCATCTGATCAAACGTATTTAATCTTATATCCCTACATCTTCTGATATAAATCATGTCACTCTTTTTAGTCTTGCTAAAAAGGGTCAGTAATGCCTAGTCTTATAATAGCAGAGTAATAGTGATATGTTTTTTAATGAGCAAAGTCTTGCTGCTATCTAAGATTTTACAGAACAATATGAAAGAGCAAAAGTGTTGCAGGAATTACTGTTGGTGGTTTTTTTTGGTTGGTGTTTTTGTGGTTTTTTTTGTGTTAAAATTGTTAACACTGTCTTGGAATGACAATCTGCCTTCCTAAGTTCCATCTGGAGTTTCCCTTGAATAAATATTCCCATCCTCTCAAATTTGTGAACAAAATTATTCAATGATATTACTTTGTGATGTTAAACAGCTGTTGTGTTTCACCCCTAAAAGCTCATTTCATTGATGGGTGAAAAAATAATTTAAGGTTTATTTTAAAAATGTCCTTCGTACCTTGAATTAAATGCAATATAGGCATACTAGAAAATACTAGATATTATATCACCTGTAATGAAAGCAAGATCTTCGCAGATGACAGATATTATTAATCCCATAGATGCCACTGAAAAGGTTTTTAATATAACAGTGTGCCAGAAAAGATTAAACCAATAATGACTATAGTAGGATCTGGGGTGAGTGGATCTGGGGCCAGCATGGGAGGCAGTGAATGCTCCAGAAGGGTACATGGAGGGGTTTCTCAAACTGGAGCCCACAGCTTGCGTGACAGTGGCTGATGGGACCTGAGTGGGCCCAGGAGCAAAGGCAGCCAAACAGCCCACACTGGTAAAAGAAGACCCTGTGAAGCACTGGGGACCAGGGTGGACAAATAGGCTATGGCATGGCACTTGGCATGGCCGTTCTTGCAGGAAGGATGCTGAATCTCTGCCAGCTTGACCAGGGACCAGTGGTATTCATTTGACAGAAAGCCATGGCCTGTCCGAGCTCTGCACCCACCACGACCGAGGCAACTTCCCACACAGAGCTCCAGTGGGAATATGTGCCACCCTGGTGCCATATGTGCCCTGCACTTGTGCCAGTACTGGCTGGCACCACACACCTGTGGGAGGTGTGCCCAGGTAGAGGAGCTCCTCTGTTTGGTGATAGAGCTCCTGGAGGGGGTGAGTAGGTTTAGGAAATATCAGGGAGTGTGAGAGCTCAGGCAGCTCAGGACTACAAGGATGCTGTGAGGTTGTGCAGGGAGAAATTTAGAATGGCCAAAGCCCAACTGCTGTAAAATTCAATGAAAAATGTTACTATAAATACACTGCCAACATAGAAGGAGAATGCAGTCCCCTTGCAGCCCATGGAGGACTATGATGTGGACTATAGCACCAACCTCTTGTTGCCAGCCAGGCTGGAAACTAGACAAGTTCATTGCAATGCTAAACTCTACAACCTATCCCTAAAGGACCAGATATGGAGACTAACAGATACACCTTTAAATTACTGAAAGCTATGATTTCAGTTGTAGGTGTCCGAAATGACTACATACTGTATAGAAATTTCTACAACAGGAACAACCAACAGAGGAGAAGCTGTATAAGAAGGAGCTGTAGGGCAGCAGTGACCTGACCTGAGCTGGCTTTGGTGCCTGGTAATTCTGTGCAAAACACCACTTTGCCTGTTCTGAGTGACAACCATTACAGATGGAACTCAAAGTCATGGATTAAATGATTCAACAGGCACTTTGTGGACATTTTATGAACATTTTCCAGGGTTGGTCCATAGACTAAGGGAATTAAACCTATAGTAAAAAAATGAGAATGGGAGGATGGCTAATGAAGTTATATTTAATAGTGTAGGACCTGGGCATGATGTAAATGGTGCGGAATAAGGGATGGAATATGCTGGGTTTGTCTGGACTAGGGTAAATTCTTTTCACAGTGGCTAATATGGGGCTATGTTCTGGATTTCTGCTGAACACAGGGCTGATAATATAGAGATGTTTTTGTTATTGCTGAACAGTGCTTATACAGACCCAAGGCCTTTTCTGCTTTTCACGCTAGCAAGGAAGTCATAAGTACTTGCAAGGCTGGGAGGAGACACAGCGGGGACAGGTGATCCCAACTGACCAAAGGGGTATTCCATACTATATGACAGCAAGCTCAGTATATAAAGTGGGAGGACGGAGGAAGAGGAAGACATTTGTAGTGATGATCTTTGTCTTCCCAAGTAACCATTACACATGATGGGGCCCTTTTGTCCTGGAGATGGCTGAACACCTGTCTGCCCATGGAAAGAACTGAATGAATTCAGTGTTTTGCTTTGCTTGTATGTGTGGCTTTTGTTTTCCCTATTAAACTGTCTTTATCTTAACCTGAGTCTTCTGCCTTTTACCTTTCTGATTCTCTACCTGATCTTGCTGGTGAGACTGAGAGAGCAGCTGAGGGGGAAGGCTGTGGATGTTGCCTACCTGGAATTTAGTAAAGCTTCTGACACTATTTCCCATGGCATTCTCCTGGAGAAACTGGCTGTTCAGGGTCTTGAATGGGTGTTTGCTGGGTAAAAAACTATCTGGATGTCTGGGCCCCAAGTATTGTGGTGAATGGAGTTAAATTCAGCTGACAGCTAGTGGGATTCCTCAGGGCTCAGTATTTGGTCCAGTGCTATTTAATGTCTTTGTCAGCGATCTGGATGAGGGAAATGAGGCCACCCTCAATCAGTTTGCAGATGACACCAAGTTGGATGGAAGTGTTGATCTGCTGGAGGGTAGGAAGGCTCTACAGAGGGATCTAGAGAGGCTGGATCAATGGGTTGAGGCCAATTTTATGAGGGTCAGCAAGGCCAAGTGCCTGATCCTGCACTTGGGTCACAACAATCCCACGCAGCACCACAGGTTTGGGGCTGAGTGACTGGAAAGCTACTCTGTGGAAAAGGAGCAAAGAGTCCTGGTCAACAGCTGCTGAACATGAGCCAGCAGCATATGCACGTGGCCATGAAGTCCACAGGAATCCTGGCTTATACCAGAAACACTGGAAGAGGCTTCCCAGGGAAGCAGTGGGCTAACTATCCCTGTAGGAATTTAAAAGATGCTTAGATGTGCACAGTTCACTGGTAAGCTTGGCAGTTACTGGTTGGACTTGATGATCTTGATGGTCTTTTCCAACCTAAAGGATTGATTCTGTGATCCCAGAGAAATCAAAGAACCTGTTAAATGTCTGCTTTTATATATTGATGAGAAATTTCACAGAGGCATATTCTGCCCTCAGATGGTCTTGCGTAAACCAAACTGATTTCAATAGCAATTGGTTGCTTTTACTGGAGCAACAGTGCTGTAGAGGCCTCTACGGAGATTCCACAGGTAGATTTGCCTTTAACTTTAATATTTCCATTTTACACTTGAATTGTCAATTTTAACTTCCGGATCCAGAAAGCCATCCAGAGGGAAATACAATCTCCCATGAAGACCTGGAGCCTGGCAGAGTGTCCTAGAAAGAGTATTAACTTACTCTGTTTCTGTACCCTTCCCCAGGCCACTTTCTGAGGCAGGATACTCGGAAGGAGGGACTTTCATCCTGATCTAATGGGAGCCTTCTTAATTTCGCATGCAATGAATATTTTTTTAAATTGGGATGTGTGTGGGTCACAGGACAATGAAAGGAATTATCACAGTTTTCTAATTTCTCATATTTTTTATCCCTTCTAAGTTGTCAACACTGTGAAGTCCTAATATTAGATCTGATTCCTTCTAAATACAGTAACAACTTATGAGAAGGACAAGGCCAGCATTAAGATCTATCCATATAAAAATTTTAGTCAGTGATAATACCAGATGATCTTGACTCCAAGTGCTTCACTAAGTCAGATACTTGATGGCTTTCGGTTAGGAAAAAAGAGGTAGACTAATGTGTTCACCTACTCACTGTGATCTATTGTTTTGCTTGAACTGTTTGTGATTTAAGAAAGAAGATGAACCTGTGCTCTCTCTTGGCTTTTAGTTCAGTATTCTGGCACTGCTCCAGGGCACTAATTACCTTTTAACTAATACTGTATCTTTTGGACTCACATTATCCTTTATTACTTCTCCCCAACTTTTACGGCAGCACCATTGTACCCCTCTAGCTGTCATCTTTGGAACCAGGCACCACCAATGTGAGCAGGACCCCAAAATTACTCAGGACAGGAAATGAGACTCCCTGTTATATCAAAATGGAAAAGGTAGGAAATTAAATGGTCTACAGTTTTGTGTCCAGAAACCATTACATTCCTTTCAGGAAGTTTCAGATAGCACTATCTAGCAGGTGAGTAAAATGAGTGGAAATCAGATTTGCTGTGTTCTCTGATGTTTCCAATAGCACTCATGTAAGAAGTTACTGATGGGACCTTTGTTAAGACTCTCTGTGCCCTGGTCTATCCATTTGTATAATACTACTAGTGTTCGCAAATATCTCTGAAAACTTTATATTTAAGCCCCAGGATTGTAACCTGGGGACTATTATTATCTCTTTTACTTAGACACATCACTGTGGTCCCTTAGCAGCTCCAAGCTGAATTCCCCTTCACATCCTAGTGAGACTTTCATTTCAACTTCTAATGACTCTGAAAGAGCCATACATAATAAATATGTGGTTCACAGACAGCTACTTAGCCTGCTGTCTAAAAACCCTCTAATTTGTTATCTAGTAAATATAGTAACACTTAAAATACAGAGACGCAATCAATGAATCTCTCTCCCTGCCTCATGTATCTGGAATACCCAAAATACAATATACTGCTGCTATCTATGAGCCAGCCACCTCTGATTACAGTATATATACATGAACCATCACTTAAAATGTACAAAGAGCATTATAATGTTGAAGCAAAATGATTTATTTGCTTTTCTCTCCTTGTCTTCTCTCCTGTGATGTGCTATGGCTGCTCCTTAAAATGGAATAAAAAAGAAGTCAATTACCTCCAGCAAAAACCTGGGTCAAGACCCAATTTCAGTGTGCTATCCTTTCTCTTGTTACAAATAGGACCAGGTAATCCTACTTTGAATGACAGGACAAAATTCCATACAACATATGCAGATATTGTAAGTCTTTGTGACAGACACTGTAGGTTACAGGGTAAAAGTTAGAAGCTACACAAGCTAATAATCCCAAATGGGGATATTTGAAGATTATCCACGCGTATGGAACTCAACAGAAATATTCTTTTGTATTCTTGAAAGAGTATTAGAAAACCCAAAATGTGTTTCATTCCAAGGATCGGACAAAACAGCCCCTGGTGGTCCCTTTAAACCTCAGTCATTCTGTGATCTGTGTGGTAGCATCTCCCCTGAGTTTCTAGTGATGGGATGAGGCTCTGTGAGTCTAGAGTCAATTTTTATATAACTGGAATACTGAAATCATAAATCTGTACCCTGTAGGTGCTCACTACCCCTACCAATGAATGATGTAGAAGAATTGTAGAAGAGTTGTACAATTCTGTACCAAGAATTGTGTAGTTCTCTGCCTGTGGTGAAGAAGACATTGTATGGTACCTGATGAAGTACAATAAAGTTAGAAAACACTGCCCTAAGTATATAACAGAGATTTTCTTAGGATTGATAATTTTCTCTCAATGTTTGGTTTCATTACATAGAGTGAATCATTTCCAGGGAGTTGGTTTTAGAGAGTTCAGAAATTTCTGTTTTCAGGAGAACACTGAATATTTTGCAGGCATTTAATCTGCATGGGTGGGTGATCCTTTCCCTCCATTTCGTTTGAGTTTTGGAATACAAAATAAAAAAGCTTGTCAAAGCCTTTGTTTTGTCTGGCTTCGTGTCAAACCCATGTAGCATTCTGCATTCAGGGTATATTTTCATAAGATGACCTGGGTTTCATGAAATTAAAAAGATCTGTCAGCTTTCAGAAGAAGTGCAGCTGAGATATCAGTTTGTAATTATATCTGAAATATGGTCATCAGTTGAACTCACATTTCATTGGAAACATTATTCTCAGCATTGTGTCTTTAAAACAGTATGTTTTGCCAAAGAATGCTGCAAATGATCTGTTTGAGATTAATAAGCAAACCAAAACACATTAAATAAAAAATCAAACACAACTACCCAGCCTAATCAAACTCTCTTCTCAGTGTTATTTCTGGTGTGGCTCCCAAAATATTCAATGGGTTTTCTGCAAAGGCACCAGTCACCTCTTCAGCAGTCAGTTTTTTCACCAAATCTCTCAAAAAAACCCTAACTATTGGAAGGAAAAATGAAATTGAGGATAGTATTTAAAAACCCTCAACAAAACAGGCATGCTTTTCCAATGCTGGATTTTTGGGTGATGGGATGAAGAAAGATTATAAATTGTGTAAGCAACTAGGAAACACTACAATCATTTAATATGAACTCTCACAGAGATTTCTTTTTTCAAAAAGACATAAATCCTATTGGTAATGAATCAACTTCAGTTCCAAAATCCTTCAGAGGTTTTGTTTTTCTTCTATTTATGTTTGGGTTATTTTAAGCTCTTCAGAGAAGATAGAAAGAGAAATCTCTGATGATTTTGGTATAAATAATTAAATTATAAATGCCTGATTTCACAGAAATATTTATGATAGCAATGGGATACAGACAGTCATGGTGACTAAAGTATTTCTAAAGTTCTGAAGATAAACCACAAAGTTTTGAGGCAATAAGGAGAGAGTTTGGGTTTATTGTATGCTAGAAAAGAACAAAGGACTGTTCACTTAGCTGCAGCAGTTTTTCAAGAACTGTAGTTTTTCCAGTTTTATAGAAGTGTATTTTTGTCAAATCCAGGTCCACCTCTAATCAATGTAATCCAGAATTTCCATATTTGCAGAAGTTCATTAGTTATATTTAACAGGAAATGAAGCTTAATAGGATTGTTGATTACATGGACACAGCTATAAACAATGGAGTGTTGTAATGCTGATGTGGTGAGATTAGAGAGATGTTAGTGAAATCCTCACTTATAAGCATTTTGTACATGCATTCTGTATGGTGGGAACCTCTATCCTCTAGATAAAGCTAGTCAGCACTGAGTTAAATATTTAAAATAGAAATACATACATATATACATACATATATATATATATATAAAATATATATGTATATACCAGTTTTCTGATGGACAAGAGGAAACCAAACTCGAATGAAAATCTAACTTTTGGCACAGAGATCATGTCAGCTCAGACTAAAATTAGTTGATGATTTTCCAAGTATAGATTTACATATAAAAAGAACAAAGCAGTTCAATTCTACATTGGCTGACTGGAGACCAATTTACCCCAGAGGGAAGAGAAATTCTTGAGTATGGCTGTTGTCTAAAGTATTATAATTAGGAAAAAACAAATGAGACTTTACTTCTGTCATGCAAAAAGACCTGTTTTTCTTTTTGACTTTTACCTGATGAGTAGGTTGAAAATTCTGTATCCAGTCAACTTAAAACAGTAAGGTTCCACTAAAAATTTAGAATGGGAAAACAATGGAGCTTCTTATCAGAAAAATTGTTTGGGGTTGACTTAAGTTCTGGTTTAGGCATTAAGCTTATGTTGCCTAGTAATTGTGTCAGCAAGTTGTGTTTGACGTTCTACCGCACAGTTGCACGTTGCCATTAAAGAGACCTTTCTTCAACACCGGATGTGTGATACACCCTGAATGTTGTATGCTTTGGTCATGTATACAGCAAGATATAGTGTTCAGCCTTTTTTTCCCTTTTCTGAAAATTAGTTTACAAAAAAAGAAAAAAACAAAAAAAAACCCCAAAAATAAAACAAACCAAAAAAACCCCCTCAAACCAAACAACAAACCAAAACCCAAATGCAAAAACTGTTTTCCCTGCTTTAGACAAAAACAAAATAAATAGTTAGAGAAAGGGTCATTTTCGTTTTTCTTTGAAAGAGCTTCATATGGTTTCAGGCAAATCCTTCCCACAGCAGAAATGGATTATGAAATTCTGACTTGGGAGTGCTTTTTAGGGACCAGCCTACATTTCTCAGCACCCTTGAATCAAAAGATTAAAACAGTAAATGACTTGCAACAAGAAGGAGCAATTTTGGATGTCCCACTTTATCCACACTAGACATTAATTGCGAATCCTCTCATTGAAAGCAAATATCTGATTTGACTGAAGTCTACGAAAGAGCTGCCAGTGATTCCAGAAGTTATTAAATGACCCTATAGTTGTAGCACATGGCAAGGAAAGAGTAGACTTCAGATACCTGTTTTTTATTAATTTTGGAAGATAATTAGCCTTTTCACTCCCAAGCCTGCAATAATAAAAATCAAAGGATTTCAATCAATCTTCCCCTGTAAAAACTGACATTTCTTCTATTCCTAATTATAATTAGGAGAGAAAACATGCTCTCTTATTACTGTCTTCCATCTCTGGCTTAATACATTTTCTTGTGGAAGTGCTTTAGAGTGTTTCACCTTGGTTTATTTGTTATTTAAAAAATGAGGCACCGTACTCTTACACATCTTATGTGTAAGTGTCATGAAATCTTTGGCTGAAAATCTAACTTAAATGTAAAACAAGAAAACAAGCTTCCTTGGAATTGTCCCAGCAATATGTCAAAAGCAGAGGACAGCTGAGGAGAAGAGTGTTGTGCATGTGAAAAAGAAGCTACAGTTTTGGCACACAAAAACACACATGCACAAACACAGACTAGGGAGGGCATCACAGAGGAAGCGGGAGAACTTACATTTGCTATATCTCAGCACAATCTAATGCTGGTCGGCCAAATCAAAGCAATTTAAAATGGAAAAAAAATCCATAACATAGTCAATAAGCCCTTCTGTAGGTCCATTCTAGAGCATAGGTAAAATCAAGTCAAGGGAAAAATTGTTAGACAGGAAACCCTTGAATGCAAAGTGGCTGATCCTGAGTTGCTTAAATAGATATTTAACGTATTTCCTTTTACTCTTCAATACAAAGTTCACTCAGAAGTGCTGTACATACAGAGAATTCCTCTTGACCTCAGTGTTACAAATAAAACAAATTATTTTACCACAGACAGTAATTAGACAGAGAATCAGGAGTAAAATCCTTCTGTAAACTGTGTGCTTGTTGGAGGAACAATCAAAGAGTCTCTGCAGTGCTTTGCAGAATTGCTATTTCCTATCCCTTTTGAATAAGCATTACCCAGTTTCTTCACCCATCTATCAGAAAGATTCCCATGCACATGCTGAGTGGATGTTTACTATAATCTGTCAAACCTCTGTGCTCAGCTCATGGGAAGTGCACATCTGCTTGCTGAATCTGAGGATGATCAAGTGATGATGGGGTTCTTGACACAGGAAGATTAAATAGTGATCTGCTTTGTCAAAGCATCCCATAGATGCAATTCTACAAGCAAGCAAGTACTGTCTTAATAAGAGAATTAAGGAATGACCTGACACAATTTTTCCCTTATTCCAGACTTTGAATGCAAGTATGTAATTTTGGCTGTACTACAAAATAAAAATACATTGATTTATGTAAACTTTTACCTCCCAAACCCCAAAGCACTTTATGAGCTGTGCAACATATACAGAAACATTTTCACTTATGACTAAATGAAGCAATCTCTGCAGTGTAGCTTTGCATCTGTTAATTAAGGTACATGTGTAGCCAAATTTCATTTTACAATACCCTTGCGTGCCATCTCCATGCCTCAGGCTGGGAACTAAAGCAGTGAGGTTGCCATTAATCTCTCCAGGCCGGGCAATTCTCCCAGAGAGATTATGAAACTAGATTAAATCTATAGAGAGATCTCATGGGAGTGCAAACAGTAGACACAGGTCAAAGTCCTGTATTGAGGAAACTCCCCTTGCCTATCATGGAATAATGGAGTGGTTTGAGTTTTAAGGGAATTAAAAGGTCATCCAGTTCCGACTCCCCCTACAGTACACCAGGTGGCTCAAAGTCCCATCCAACCTGGCCTTGAACACTTCCAGGCATGGGGCAGCCACAGCTTCTCTGTGGCACCTGTTCCAGTGCCTCACCACCCTCCTAGTAAAGATTTTTTTCTAATATCTGATCTAAACCTACTCTTTTTCAGTTTGAAGACATTACTCTTTGTTCTACTAATTCCCCATTGTCTTATTAGGACACCAGGAAAGGTGAATGGTATTAAACTTGCAAACAGCAACAAAGATTTTCTTCATCCTTCTAGGAGATAAGAATGGCATTTGGACTGTGAAAATGTTCATTGAGTAGGAGGTAGGGCTTTTCAAGCATCATAATTGATAGATTTGTAATTAACAAGCTATGCAGCAGGAAGAAAATCATTGCGTGATGACTAGATTACAAACCCCATCCTTTCATCCTGCTGCTTGTGATTTTGCAATGGCTCTGATTGTAGCTTCTCTGACATTTGCATATCTTCCTAAGCATTTGAGGTACATGCTGATTTCATGTTTTATCTCCTTTTGATGTGTTGCAGGTGCTTGTCAGTGACTACCAGAATTTCTATTACAGTCAGCTTTTATTTTATTGAAATATTTGCTCAGAATAATACAACACCGAAGCATGGCATGAGTCTCTCTTATTTCACTGTGTGGAAAGACTTACAGGAGGCACTGAAGGCACTATAGAAGAGGGATGTTTTGGTCTGATCATTACGGGTAGATGGGTGAGGAAATTCTTTTGCTGCATACAGCATATGGGAGAGAATTTAAGGATGGTTTTGCATCTATTTGTATGCAGCAGGCTATCCATGCATACGATTAATATTGCCTCCCCTTTTCCCTCAGTTGCTGCCTTTGCCTCATGATTAACACCAGTTTAGTATCTTGTCACCACTGAGGCATCAGTAGGACTTTAAGATGACAGATGCCTTCATGGCAAATATGCTCAGAAGTGACTGGAGCTAAAAGCCCAGTCTTCAAAAATGGGACCTGTTGACAGCTGTGGAAAGGTATCATAGGGTACCATGTGCTATTAGGTTATTTGATCTTGTGCTTTGAGGTTGGATTTTAGGCAGATGACTTAGGACTATTACTACAACTCATTATTTGTCAGCTTTCTTCACTTATGGAACCTGCATTTCTTCACCAACACTGACGATAAGATCAAAATATTCAACCATTTGACGTATGAAGCTTTATTAATTCAGGTGTTTGTAGAAATTTAAGATCTTTCCATGATGATACTTGTAGAAAACGACTAGCAGGTGTGTAAGATTATTTTCATTTAACTGTAAGTACAGCAAGCATCGCACACTATTTTTTTATGTCTCTTTCAGTGTGTATTCCATTTGCTCATTTTTATTTGTTATTTTAGGGCTCAGTGCCGCAATGACAAATAGATAGGCAAATCACTCAGACAAAATTCCTACAGAATGACCCCTTTTGTGACAGGAGAACTTGTTACAGCAGTGATAATAAGTGGGCATTGCTTCACTATGATTAGGGAAAAAAAATCTGAAGAAAAGTGTGCTCCAAAATTTGATTGCCCAGCTTATGTCATAATAATAAGAAATGTTGCTAGCATAGTCTTCAGTTTAAAGGAGTCATGAAAGTACTGAAATTCTCTTTTTTCTACCCTTTTGACTAATAACATGGGACAAAATGTGAATTGTCAACCCTCAGCACTGTATTTTTGTTGTTTTTCTCAGTCTTGGAAGGATTTTAGGATAGGAACAGGGTTGTGCCTTCATAAAGGAATGAGATTAAAGTCATCTTCAGTCATTTCAAACTCAAGTGTGTGGTTAGCACATATGGGAGGATCATAGTAACTAATTACACATGGATTATGCTAGTGTATGCAGTAGCCAATGATACAAGATACCATTGTACTTTTATTGTTTCAGTACTTTTTGAGACTGGGAGAGGGTTGTATTTATTTTTCCATGTGTGATAGCTAGCTAGAAAGACAGTGGTTTGACACACAAGTATAGCTGGAAATTTGGTACGCCTTTTTTAAATTTACTTTTAATAGCAATTCATTTCAGTAGCTACAGTGAGGACACTTGCTTTACAAAGCCTAGTATTATCTGATTATTATTTTTAGATTAAAAAGAAAAGGTCTTCCAGGATTTTGAACTATTTTCCTTGAGCTTCAATACCAAGTTACAGTCAAATCAGCAGTTCAAATCAATGATCATTTTTAAGAATATTAGGTTGTTTTTTGGTTTTTTTTCTTATTGTGTTTTCTGGCCACAGTGGAGAGAGCATTTACTTATAATTATGCCATTTTTATTACTCACCAAGTAGAAGACATTGAATATTCATATTTCAAATGTAAAACCAACCTCCGGAAATTATAAGTAACACTTAAATCTTTTTTATTTCTGTAATGATAACAGATATATTAGAAATAAGACTTCTTTATAAGAAATGACTAAATTTGAAATAACAGGTTTATGTGTTTTTCCTGCAGAAACTCTCTGTGATAGAAAAATAAACCCTTGCTTTTTTTATGCTCTGCATTAATAACTGCACCTAGAAATAATACAGACAGTTGTGGTAGAATATACATCACACAAACTCATTTATAAACAAATCTAACTTTATATATGAGAATAATGTCAAAAGGGATGTCTTTTAGAAGATAACTCATTTTTATAGAGGAAATGGCTCAGCTGCACTTGACAGTTTTTTTGAAAACAAAAGAATCAGACTTTGACCACCAGCTCAACAGGGATTTTTGGCAAGGCTGGCTTTATAATTTGTGAGGGCCAGCTACTCCCTCTGCCACAAGCGCTGCACAAGGAACAGTAAATGAGTTGAGGAGGGCTTTTAATTGCAGGAAAGTATGACAGTGCCAGGACCACTGAATTTTTAAAAAGACAAAGATAAAAAACGCGCTTTCTTTGCCCCTGTTTTAATGTGCTGACATGCCAATGTCACTTTAACAGATTAACAAAATAGTGTTCACAGATATTGAACCTGCTTTTTACATGCTCAGCAATACATTTTCAACCACCCACTCCTAGCATTTCCCTTTCATTTCCTTGCGGAGTTTAATCTCACACAGATACAGTAAATTTGATGGACCACTTACTCTGGATTCTCTCCCTAACAGGGTATTGCATCTGCCAACAAGATTCAGAATATTAGGATCTCTTGTCCTGCATCTCACAAGGAATCATTATACCCACAGAGATGCTTACACAAGTTGTGCTACTCATAAGGTCTTGGAGTAACGTTTCTGTCCTTCCTCCTCATTTGGCTGACCCATATTCGTCTCCTCCTTGCCCTTTTCCTTCTGACATTGTCTTTTCCATTTTTTTCCCTCTAGGTACCTTCCTCTGGAGCTAATGTTCCTTAGTAAATATTTCTGTCTTTATGTTTTGAGTCTAAAATGATACATATGAGGGAGTTCACTGCTATATTTGAGGGTAGATTCATAGCCTGCCGTATTATTGACAACCACAATACAGTATTTCTCACCTTCCTATTGCTCTCACTCTGGCTGTCTGTTTCATGAGGCTCATCTTTATTAGCTCCTCAGTCTACTACTAAAAAGGTTTAACTTAGAGGTATTGACACTCATCTCAGTGCTTTGGGCTGAGTCCTCTGAGGCGGAAAATCATCATAGCACCATTTAATGATGAACTTTGGGCACCAAGTGTGAGTGTCTTGTTGAATGCTACAGAAATGCTCCCTGCAAAAACATGGGGGTGTGTGACTTTTGGTTTTGCAGTCAGGCAAAATTTCTTTTTTTTTTGTCTTTCTAAGATTACAAAAGTAAGGAAATAAGAAGATGAGGTGAATTACATATTTATGCTAATTTCCATCTCCCACAAGGAATCTGAGAGGTACTTAAAATGCAATTATTTGGTTCAGATATTCTGTCCAGGAAAATGTTTCCACAAGCATTTTACAGACTTACTGTAAATAATACAATCACACGCTTCAATCATAAATAAGTGAGGAGGGGCAGGAGAGAGAGAACTGAGGCATAAACAGAGGTTTGAAGCCTGCTACTGAATTTACAAGACAGCAGAATGCAGAGTGGTTGCTGTGGGTGACAGAGGAGAAACCAGGACTACCAAGGATGACAAGGCTGGGTGAAAGATGGAATGGAGAAGCTAGAAGTGTGAGACAAAGCCTGTGCAGGAGCTTCTGGCAGCTCTATTTTAAATCAATATTTGAAGGTTTTTTTCTGTGGTGGGGGAAATTTCACAGGTTGTTTCCTACTCTTTATCAATGTCTTAAAGGAATATGCTTGATTAGAGTTTTTTTTCCTTTTTTAGTTGATGAAGTGAAGGTGAGTTATTTGATAGGAAAAAAAAAAAAAAAAAGTCTTTTCAATACCCTCTGGGGCCATGGACATGCTTCTTGTTATAGAGAAACAAAACAAGGGCCAGCAGACCACATCTGGAGAAATTGGAACAAATGAGTGAGTTAATGAGTTTGTTAGAGTCAAAGGATAGCTCAAAAAGAGCTGACTCTTGTTGTGGTGGTGAATGAAGAATAACTGGAGAACAAACAGAATCTCTGGGAAAAATGAGTGGCTGCTCTAGGGTGAGACTTAAGGGAAGCAGGAAGTCTTGTTGAGGAAAAGTATAGATGTGCATAATTATACAACAACTCCCAATGAAACTAGGTACTTTCAAGGGCAGAGAAAAGCTGTTCTGTTATTCTTTTTGTATTGACTGAACCCTAATGGTCATTGACAGAAAAACAAACAAACAAACAAACAAAAAAGCAAGCTGTGGAGATATATGCATTGCCACAGCTGGACATCAAAAGTCATCTATATCTGCCCAAGAGTGAAACTTGGTTCAGATGCCAACTGGAACATAACACCCCATGTGAAGAGAATAGCTGTATGTAAACTGCCTGTGGTCCCAATTGCATACTAAATCGTGAACCATGCCCAGAAACTTTCTGGGGAACAACAATGAACTTATATCTCAGTCTAACTGTTGTGTCATAGGAAGATGAAAACCACTGCCTGTTTTACCTATAGTGTTCATTGGTATAAACACGGCTATTATGATCAGCCCTACTATAAGACTTTAGATGACTTTTAAAAGCATGTACTCTAGTAGCTTCAAACCAGCTACCTCTGTGGATTTCCATATCCCTACAGGATTTTTGTCATCACTGAGAAATACAGACTTCAACCCACTGCACAACACCAATACATTTCTAACCTCTGATCAGTCTCTCACTCAGTTTCTCTCCTTATGGGTGTTTGTAAAGATCATGTCATTGCAACAGAGCTTTTTGAAGGTAAGAATCCTTTGCAATGGTTTTGTGCAATTATACTTTCTTATTTTAAGCAGAACCGAATACCATTTTTCTGTAAGTCTGCCAAGTGAACCTGATTACAGCAAGGATTGTCTTGGCCCAATGACAATCTTTTGCCTAACTGTAAAATATGAGGGGAAAAAAAATGTGTCAAATTGAATTTTGGTGACTGTTACATGTAATGATTTTGAGAATTCTGTTATAATAAAAACCATCATAAAAATGTGAAATATTAAGATATAAGTTTGGTATTTAAACAGACTATGGAAAAGGATCCAGAAATATATCCTGAAAATATCTTATAGGCTTCTGGCCACAGATGGCTTATATAGGTCATCACTTTTTCTTAGATGGCAGCCTTTTCTACGTCTTCCTTGACTTTTCTATCCTTCAGTTTCCTATTTATCTGCATATCTCAATTCTGTCATCTCTTTGCTACACCATAACTTTTTCCTATTGAATCCTTCAAAGCCTGAAGGCACAATATGGATAGAGTTACTGCTGTCCCATGTCTCTAGCTCTGGTTGTCATTCTTTACTTTGCTTTCAGTGATGGAAATTCCAAGATTTGCCCTTGACTCTGAGGTTATATTTTTTCCCTCTAACAGCTTTTCAGTGTGTTTCCATGCGTAGAGCTTTCTCTGGAGGGCTGCCAGAAGTTATCTTTATCCCATCACCCTCCTGCTGTTGCCAAAACTCTTACTCATATGCCAATTGCAATTCCATCATTTATAATCTCTCTTAATTTCTTATACACACACTTTACAGAGTAATGCCAAGCTACTGTCAAAGAACATCCATTTCCAATCCATAAACACCATCAATGCTATCACCACGATCTTATAGCCACTCTCTTGCTGTCATATAACAACCAGACTCTCCACTGACTAGAATGAAGGAATATGACACAAAAGTTAAAAAAGGGAAATGAAAGGAACTCTTTGACCAAAACTAGTTGACTTTATGGCTTCATAAACCGTCTTAGTTTATCCACAAGACAGCTGTCTTGAAGATCACTCAGTCATAACCAGTTTGGTTCCCTAGTTCCTTCTAGAAGCCATTTTCCATTTGAATGTATTTATTATAGTTTAAAACCACAACAAAAGCCTTGTGCAAGTGGAAAATGTGAGAGTTAAAAATATCAATGCCTGATGTTGATATCATCCTAGTGTCTGACACTACCTGCCACCTGGCGAAAAGGTTTCTTGATTGCACTCTTCTCTTGATTGAGTTGGTTTAAGGATTTCTGGAAGAATCCCTCATTTTTAATGTGCAGTACAACCCAAAAAGACTAGATTCTACCTAGCTGAGAAAGGCTAGAACCAACTTGCTGAATTACATTCCAGACATAGCAGTTAGGACCCCATAACAACACAGACTGATAAATCTGCCCAAGATAACTCGAAAGGTTACTCACACTCACAGTAGGCTTCATCGTGCCACTGCTACCATGAAGCCTGGGTTGTCTTAAAACTGGATTGAACCTCTTTCCACAAGTCAGTCACTGCATTTAGACTTACTATAAGATCTGTCATATGCTAATTTGAAACAGATTGTTCTGTGGCCATTTAAATTCTGACAACAGTGGGTATTATGTCCTTATTGATTTGAGCACTATTGTTCACGCTGTTTGTGCGCTTTCCCATAAAATGGGCAAGATGGCAATACAAGTGAAGTCCCTTTACAGTGTTCATGGCATATTCTCTTCCATGTTTGCTTTGCAGTGAATATCAGGTGAAAAATTGCCACTCATATGAAAAGATGCCACGTAAAGATGAAGGTCTGTTGAGAATGAAGGTCACGCTCCATCTTGAAAAGTTGACTTCAGGCCTTCAGGCAGATGAGGGGCTTAGAGATTTCAGGCTCCAGTTACTACGTTCCATTATGTCTAAAAAAAGGTTTTGTAGCTGATTGTGAGCCATACAGATATGAGAGAGATACAGCTTGAGGCAAGGGCATTTTTAGTTTCTGGATTGTGGTAAGGACATTTTTAGCAACATGCTAAATATACAAATTCTACATTTCATCCAATGACTCCTGAAGGTAAAACATACAAGCTATTCTGAGAGCAGACACAAAACCTCATGACTGACATTTCCCAGGTAAGTATTTCCTATCTTTGGGATGCAAAGCTGTACTTCATCTTGTCTTCTTTTATTTGACTTATTGCATTCTCCATTACACTGTCGTGCAGATTAAATAGCAGAGATAGAATGTGTTCCTCTTTTCCCACATCAATCCAAACTCAGTTTTACCTCTAACCTACCTTAAATTAATGCTCCCTTTTGGACTGGAGTGATCTGAGATTTATTTTGCAAAGGAATTCACTAAGCCTTAATGAAAAATATGAGAAACACCTCTTTATCTTACCGTACTACTACTACTAGCACCAATGACATGCCACTAATGAATGTTACTAAAAGTTTCTTGTTCATGTGTCTGAATCACTGGAAAACTTGGTGCTTTCAGTTTGCACTGTCCAAACTTCAGACATTTTAAACAAACAGGTAGGTGCAGATCTCATTACAGTGTAACTCAAAGTAGCAATTAAACTTCATTGAATTCCAGAATTTCACTTCAGATGATATTGTGGGCACTCCAGATCATCTTGCCAGAACCAGTTGCCAAGTTTATAGCTATTAAAACAATTGGTAGAGCTAGGAATCTTAAAAAAAAAATAAATCTGTTTTCACTAAGACTCATGAATTGAAATTAAAATGACACATCTAAATCCCATGGAAGATCTAAGTTGAAAGTGGTGGGAATGCTGGGCTGAAGAGCAGAATTGGATCTTGAGGCCAGAGGCATAACAAGCTACTTCCCTCTCCAGTTACTTTCTAGGGTGAAGACATCCAAGGTCTGTCACAACACTGCAACCCATAAGATAAAAACAAGGCTTTTTTTATATTGCACCCACTCAAATGTCAGTCAGGGAGCCTCTTGCAAAACAGCTTTATCATCCTACACTGAAAAGATGTGTCAGCCAGCAGTACCTTGCTACTAAGGGTTGTTCATTTTTTTCATCAAGTTTCGTTGGTTGTGAGCAAATAAAAAACCTTTTTAACTTTCTGATTTGTTGCAACTATGCTACAGTAAAATAAAAATTTTCTTCTTCAGTCTCTGAATGTTGAAATATTTGTAAGATTATTCATGTGACAAAGTGAAGCACTCCAGCCTGAATGTTCCTCAGCTGAGATACATGCCATCTATGCTTCCTTTGTATTTTAATTTTTCAGGGAAAAATAAGGGGGGAAAAAAGCTTATATAGAAAACCAAATAATCTACAACCATTTTTTAGTTTTACCTAGGACTGACCTGTTCTCACTAACATTATAAACATCAGATAAAGAGAACAGGATAAACATCTATATGAGTAATCAGACTCACCATGAGAAGCAAAATTTGCTTTCAAAAGTCAGCTGGGTTCACTTAGTCTAAACTGTCCCTACAATTTAAATTATATTTCTATTGACGTTTAAAGCTCTTATCAGAACCCCCCCACCAAAAAAAACCCCAACCAACAAACCAACCAATCAATCAACCAATCCAAACCAAACCAAACCACCTCCCCCTCCCCCCAAAAAAACAAACTTCAAAGGGAAGAAAAAACACTCAAATAAATTCATCACAATAGAAGTTCCATGTAGCATTTTTTTATTGGCAAATATGACCTTCTGTTTGCTTGCCTCTTTACTTAACCTTACATAGGAGATGGCCTAAATTCCTCCTTTTACTTAATGAATGGTTTGAACTTGTCATTTACATGCTACATTTAAGGGTAAGTGCCTTACTTCCTTGTGTTCTTTTGAAAACAGATTCTTTAAAAGGTGGGATAATTTAGAGTTATTTTTCCATGTTAATTATATATTGAGGAAAGTGCCTAATAGTGCAACGTGGACATTCTTCTGGCATGGATGTAAACTGAGGTGTTGGGAGTGCAAGTTTTCGTCTTTAGTCTTTCTGGAAGGAGAGTTTCCCTATCAAAAGAGCTGTGTGTACCATCATTGGCAAAATCAAAGCTTCAGGTAAACACAGGCAGATTTTCACTTTCCTTTGTCATGCTTGTGCAGGTACAAATTTACAGCAAGATTTTCACAGCAGTGTACTTTCAGTACACAAATGTAAAACTCCAGGAAATGAAATGATGGAGATGGCTAGTGCAAATGGAAGTTTTCAGAGGTATATGTTAAGTACCACTGACTTTTTGAAGTAGTTAACCTCTGAAGGAAGTTGGGGTTGGTTCTTCATTTGCATTGAGTTATCTAAAGTTCAGCTGAACCTCTAAAACTTTACATGATAGAGAGGAGAGATGCAAGAAGCAGAAATGCAAAGAATGTGTCTTGCAACTACCTTAAACAGAAAAGAGCAGTAAATAAATTTTAAAATTCCTTGACAAGTGGCTGCTCTACTTATTCAGGAAGCCAATAGCTGTACAACCAGCGAGGTTATTAAGCTGTATCTGAGGCTGAAAAGATGAAGTCAAAGCAAAGCTCATTGTGACTTAGGTCTTTGTGTTTGGGATGACAGAAATAAGGAAGCAAAAGATCACAGAAGAAATGACTGCTTGATCATCAGGAATAATGAATGACAACAAAACAGACAGAAGGACTTCTGCACTTAAGTCAACTGAACTACTTGCATCTTCAAAAATTAAGTCAAGGAAAATGAGAATGGAGAATCAAAGACAAGTTCAAAGTTAATTTTATTAAAACTGCCATGGCATTCCATTGTCACCTTAATGAATGTTACTAGTGCTGAGTTTCTGCTACTGCCATGAAGTTGCTCCTTCTTTGAGACAATTAGCTAGAGAAAACACTGCATTTATGTTGCATTTCATAGTGTCCAACTCAGCAAGGGAACAACAGTAGAGGTTACTATAGGCTAACACGGTATAGAGGATGAGTGTTAATGCATTTATAGTTTTTAAGGGTACCATATGACTCTCTTCATATCAAGTGTCATATGCTAATATTTCGCTCTCAGTCTTATTCCATTCCTCACATCACAGGGACTTATGGAAGTGACCCAGGGTGACTGAGAAAGAAGATTCCTTCACAACCATTCATCATGTTTTATTTGACTTAAGTGATTTTTAATCCACTAAAAGACTATGCTCCTTACCCTGTGAAGATTTATTCTCTCTGGGAATTTTTTATGAAGAAGTATCAAAGTAAGTTATGTACACTGAGTCACCTTTATGTACTGCTTTATTAACTTCTTCAAGGAGTCTGAACAGGTCAGAGGCACAATTTTTTTTTTAAATCATTTGTGATCCTATTCTCCAAATACAGTTCTACTCTCTCCTTAATTAAGATCTTATAATTTCCTTGTTTCTAATTTGCACCTTAGCTGACACAGCCCATGACTTTCTCTAGCAGATTCCTGAAACCCTCCAGGGATAGAGATTCCACAGTCTCTATGAGTAACTTGTTCCAATTCTGTACTACCTTCCTTGTGATTTTTTTTTAAACTAACATCTGATCTGAACCTCTTAAGGCACAATGAGTGACCATTATTCCATATTCTCTGAAACTCCTCCCCACATAGTTCTTGGCTGGTATTAGATTTACCTGTTTGCCTCTGTTCTCTAAACTAAACAAACCTGGGACCAGCCATGACCCTTGGCCTCTGCTGAACTTCATAACTACTATCCACATTACTCTTTAATTGAACTGAATACTGATCAGTATGGAATCTCGACAGTGCTGGGAAGAGAATGATAGCTTGCTCTGATCTGCTGGCCATGCTTTTCAATATGCAGGATGTATGTTCTGGTGAAAACATATTCAGTGGCTCATATTCCACCTTGGAGACCATTGCAATTACCAAACCCTTTTCAGTAGGGTTAATACTCTGTCAGACTTGCCATCCTATTCTGATGTTTAGAATTATTCTGCCCTATCTGTAGAACTTTCCTATTTTTGTTGCTGAATCTAGTAATATATTGATTATATAATTCCTTAGGTGTGTCTAAGCCACTCTGACATTTGCTATAAGCCTCTCTCCAAGTTTATAGCCGGCTGCAAATTTGTTGAAGGTACAGTAGATAGTTGTCAAGGTCTTACATGAAGATGTTGAACCGTTTCCGTCCTAGTACTGGACTGTGGGATGCTCTGTTTTTTGGTGTCATCCAGCTGCATGGTGAGCCACTGATTTCCATTCTTTGACTCTGGTGATCTGGCCAATTTTTTCTCATCCTACAGTCTATTCATCCATTCTATATTTCCTTAGCCTCCAAAAGAAAATGCAACAATATCAGAGAAATCTTTTGACCAGCATACTTGAAATGAAACAGATTTCAAAACAAGATAGTTCACTTTCATGCCTTCCTATAAACATGAATAGCAGACATATCTTTTCATTATGCTATTTTGGGAAACCATTAACTACATTCCCCAGTTCAATACATTGGATAAATCTCTATTATTTGTTGGGGGTTTTTTTGTTTGTTTGGGTTTTTTTGGTGAGAATCAAATCCTAGCCATCACAGATTTTGGGCTTTTCTTACATGCTGTGTAATCCCCAATCCTGTGGGATGATTTACACAAGTTTCTCAGTGAACAACGAGACTAGTGGAACATATATTCCTATGAACATGTGCCTAACAACTCTCAACATACCAACCCTTCAGCTGCCTTCCTTACACTTTCAGAGAAGTATTCCAGGATACAGAGTCTCAGTTCCTCAAAGAGTCCTTGGTGTCTTCTCATCATGATGGAAACTCCCTTCCTCTTCCATGCTCCTGAGTCAGGAGGAAAGTGCTGTGCCTAGTTCAGATGTATTTGTATATTGGTCTCCACACTGGACATGTAACAGACATTCTCTGAAGTAATTCCAGAGCTGTTCTTTGATGAGGACCTTTTTAAAGCTTCCTTTCTATACCCCAACATTGTTTTTCACTGTAACTTAAGACTTAGTATCTATTTCTTCCTCCCTCTAGATCCTGTCACTGGGTTTGGAATTAGCCTGGTGAGATTGGGGATAGTAGGACTTACAAGCATGGGCGTGCAATAAACCTTATTCTTCTAAGTAACCACACTAAGCTGCTTTTAAGCTGCGTAAAAATAAAATCAGCAATTGACTAAATTCTCTCCACTTTGAGTTTTTTCAGTTGGTTGTTTGTTTTTTTTCTTATAATACAAACCATTTAAGTGTCTACTTAAACAGAGGAGTCATATCCACTAATCTAGACAAGAAATATTTACATCGTGTTTTGCTAGCTCTCTCAGCCATATCCTTGACCTTGAACTGGTAAGCTGTGAGACAGACTGACACCACTTCTGATTTTCTGCAATACTGAACAAAGTACTACTTATGCCAAACACTGAATCCTCCTTTCAAATGCTAGGACACAGTGCTCCTAAATGGCACCAGGATTTCTGCAAAGGATGTCTCAGTCACAGCCACTGTGTTATCCCTGCTTCAAGACATTGTGCAGTTTTCTCAAGGTGAATGTGATTTTACAGGATAAAAAAAGATGTCAAGACCAAATATCTGAGACCAAATCAGATTTTTCCAGAAAAAAATATTCAAGTGTAAATGTTGATAGATCTCACGTCCATCTTAGTAAGCTGACCATTACATAACAGCTGAAAAACTACGACCATCACTCGTCCTTCACCAAAATGCAAGCATGATAATATGGTCTCTGTAGGAAATGTCTTCAAATTGTGGCTGTGTAGGTAAAAAGAAGTAAGGAGATTACTAGGGGCATGAAACACCTCTCCTATTAGGAAAGACTGAGTCACGGTTGTTCAGTCTGGTGAAAAGAAGTTTCTGGGAAGACCTCATAGTATCCTTCAGTATCTACAAGAGAGCTGGAGAGGGACTTTTGAGCAGGGTAAACCTGAATAAGGATTTGGTGGGATAAGGTAATCTTGCTCCTGGTATATAAACTCTTCAAAACCTAGTGTTCAAACCTTTTTTTCAGTTCCTAAACATATGTTTTGCTTACAGACCTGTACTTTTACTGCAGAGATATCCACAGAAACCAAGTCCAAGCCAGTGACAGTGCTATCCCTAAAGAGCTGGACCACAGCTTAGTATTCTAGTATTTGCAAGTGAAAAGTAGTGAGCATAATTAGTTGGAACAATGCTTAACAAATGCCCTGTACATTCATAATCCTATGCAAACACCAAGATGACTGCATCCGCACAGTAACTCTGATGACTTCAGGATACTTACAATGGATTTAGCTCATCAAGGGAAATGCTAGACATGTCTCACTCTTTAAATATATTCATTTCCCTTTGAAATTGATTTAATGAGGAGGCTGATTTGGCCTGCAGAGAATCAACAGAATCAGACTTTAAAATTGCATATTATATTACATTATATGTATGTATACATATGCATGCACAAGCACATACACATCTATATTTGTGTACAGATGTATATATAGACAGGCATTGCTTCTGTTCTTTTGGCACTTCTGGTCATTTTTCCACAGAAGACAGTTAAGACAACAAGTCAAGAACTCTACGCTTCCTTAAAAAAAGACTATAATATGGCTTTCCTATTAATGGTTTATAGCACCTGAGGCTCTGAATGGTAGAAGGGATTTCTGGAGAAAAAAAGATGGTAATTGCAAAAGGCAGCAGTAGGTATTGTATTCTTATCAGATTATATATTATATTATTAATCATCAGATTATATATTATATTATTAATCATCTTCACCAAGCACGCAAAACGAATACTCTCCCCTTGATTTCAATGATACATCCCATTCTGTATTTGAAAGAAAGGCAGGTTAAGATCTACTGCAATGTGCCTACAGAGTATTTAGAAACTGCTTGCATTTTAGGGAAAATTATAGTTGCTTGTTTTCTCTACTTACTTAATTTTGAATTTTATTTACTAAGATGGGATGATTTTAACTTCTTTCTGGAGAATAAGAAATTTGTGACAACAGTAGATTGTGAAGCAAAGCAATTTAAATGCCATAATTACCAGGTAGTAAGAGGAGGGGCAAAAGTTCAAGGAAGTCTTTGTTTGAAGCAGTGTGTGCTGATTAAGTCAGGACACAATTGCTAAGTGGCATTAGCTGGTTTCTATGGGATGTGTGCAAATTTTATGCAGAAGATGTGCAAAATACAATTTTTCGTACTGTTACAATATATATCACCTTTGTAAGCAACTCATTATTTCTATTTTCACTTTTTGTATAAGCCATCTCTTTTTTACAACATTAGTTTACACATAGTAATATAAAAAAAAGATAATCGAATACCAGACATCTATAGTCACTAAATGGCTCCTTTCTATTCCTGCTCTATTCACTGTTTTTAAGAAAATAACATCATGTCTAGAGATGTGGAGAGCAAAATGATAACTGCCTGAAACTATTTGAAAGGTTTTAGTTTAAAAAAAAAAGATAAGAATTAATTTAGTGTAATACTGGGTATGGATATGAATTATTGTATAAAACCGAGAAATGGAAAATAATGACTGAGTGTAGAAAGGAAAAGTGAGAAAAGAGGATGAAGAGAGTGAGACCTATTAATCTATAGTCATCTCCAAAGGGTAATAATATAAGCCCCATTTCTTGACATTTAAAAGCAGACTGAATAAAAAGTGAATAAATGTACATTAGGAAACAATACTGCAATATCAAAGATATTAAAGAGTGATTCAACAAAGCTTTCCTGTCCGCTGATACACACCAATAAACTCTTATGGCAAAACCTCTTTCAGTGCAAATATAAGATAGTAAGGACTCTTCTTAACTCTGATCAGAGATACAGACCTGCCATTTTAATGAAAAAGTACTGTAACCTTCCTCCAGTTCTTTTCTCCAACTGCTCTCTTTCCTACACTGGTTGTGTCATGAGCTGCATTGCAATGTATGAGGGGTAGAAAAGAGAGCCCACAGCTGCAGGAGTCAACAGCATCAAATATCCTTCTGGTGAATCTCAAAATCAGAGCTCAAAAGTATAAGAGGCCATGCAGATGGTAAAGGAGCATTGATGACCGTACTACTAAAATCTTTGTAAATAAATTTTTCTCACAAGAACTGTAGTGTGAGCTGAGTTAATGGTCCATTCATGCTATATTCCTCAAACCAACTGACAGGACATCTTACAAGAAGGATACCAAAATCTTCAGGGAACCGCTAAAAGTAACATTATCTTCAGTGAAGTATTTGATCCGTTTTCCTCAAAAGCATAAGAAATGGGTCTGGATTATCAGTTTCTTTATTTTTTTCCTGCTCTATCAGGCTGCTGTAAATTCCTTTTGTAAATTGCTCAAACTTCTTAGATGAAGCAGTACATGTTATCATAGAATGGTGTTGGAAGGGTCATTTACAGATCATCTAATCTAACCCCTCCTGCAATAAGCTGGGACACCTTCCACTAGAGCTGGTTGCTCAGAGCACAGTCCGTTCTGACCTGGAATGCTTCCAAGGATGCAGCATCTACTATTTTCTGGGTAACCAGTTCCAGTGCCTCACCACCTTCATTGTAAAAACTTCTTCCTTATATGTAGGATAAACCAACCCTCTTGTAGTTACACCGCTACTCCTTGTCCTATCACACCAGGCCTTGCTCAAAAGTCTGCCCTCATCTTTCTTATAAATCCTTTTTTATCACTGAAAGGCGGCAATAAGGTCCCTCCCAGAGTTCTCTGTTCTCCAGCCTGAATAACCCCAACTGTCTCAGTCTGTCTTTATAGGAGAGGCTCTAATCTGTTTGGAAGCTCTTCTAGGAGATGTTTTTCCTAAAGTTTAGTCTAAGTTATTTCATAAACAGAGAATATTTATATTCTCTTATCTTTCTCTGGTACTTTTGACATATTTGTAGGTAGAAACCATGCCCCCGTCAGCTTTCATTTTGGCAGACCAAATGAATCTAGCTAATGCTTTTTTGGTTCCATATATTGTTTGTGTAGCCTTTTCTTCAACAGTTCCAATTTGCATTGAAAATTATTATATATGAATATTCTGAGAACTGTTCACAATATACTAGGAGAGGAATACCTGTTGCAAATGTGTTAATATTTTCAAATGATGGTGGTGTTAGTACTTTCTTTCCTGTGGCTATAGAATACCATTTGGTAGTTTTCATGGTCATATTGCACAAATTACTGAAGAGTGTTCTGTCACTGACTGGCAGAAACAGAACTCTTCTCATCAATTCCAGATAAAATCATCTAGTTTAAAGTGGACTTTATGTTCCAAGTTTTTAAAGGTCTGAATCTCAATTTTTTCTGTTAAATGTCCTCCCTCTTTCTTCCCCATCCTCAAAATGATCCAATTTACCCTGTATGATATTCTACTTGCTGACTGGTCTTGCAACCAATTTATTCATGAAATGAAAACAACCCCTTAACAACTACTCCATCAATATCTTACCTCAGCCTGTAGTTCCTTTTCCAACACACCTTTTTTAACTATCCCAGCATCCTGTTCCTTACCCAGCTTAGTACTAACACTAAAATCATCTTCACTGCTTTAAGTGATGGTTTACCATGTTGTATTACATCCAGTTCTTCACAAAAACCTTGATAAATTAAATCCTCCCATGAATCACAAAGTTTTTTAAACTCAACAAAATTAGCTAAATATTAATACAATTTTCATTTGTTTATAACGGGAAAGTAAAAATCCTTTGATTTACATTCTGAATCATTAATTTGATGTAGCCCAACTGAAGTCATCTCTGCTTTAAACTGGGAAAAACAACTTGTTTCATTATCTCCACTTGTCTATGATCATGCTAGTTACCAATTTTTGAATTCTTTTTATAGATGCTGCATTCCTGTGGATGCTGGATACATTGCCTCCAAAGCAAGACACTGGTATTTACGCATATGTAGTGGCTTTCAGGATTTTGCACACTAAATCATGTATTCATACCCTAGGTCATAAAATTTATACTGTTGGCTTCCAGTGAGGAGTCACTGGATTACACAGGGGATCACTTTGGTAAGTTGCTAGGGAGAAATATCTGAGATGATTTGCTTCCATTTCCAGGATAAGGAGATCAGGGATAGTCTACACCAATTTATGAAAGTGAAATCCTGCTTTACAAGATTGATATTTGTTCATAATGCAATGATTGGCTCAGTGCAGGACAACAGTGGTTGAAGTTTCTCTTCATTTTAATAATTTTTTGGCACTATATCCCATTAAAAACCTGGTGGAAAAGCTAATGAAACGTAGTCAAAGTGAACACTGAGAAGGATCAAAAACTGGGTGAATGGACAGGCTCAGAGGGTTGAAGTTAGAGGCACAAGGTCTACCTAGAGACCAGTCATTACTGGTGTATTCCATGATACTGGCAACAGCGTCATTCAACAGCTTTATTAATGACCTGAATGAAGATGAAATACACATAATTCCATTTAAATACTAGCAAACATTATTTTTATTGTGACAATGGTTAAATACTGAAACAGGTTACACACAGAAGTTGTGGGGTGTCCAAACTTGGGTATATTCAACCCTGGACTGGAACAGCCCCTGAGCAACCTGCTCTGGTCACCCCGGCTTTAAGCAGGTGGGTTGGATTATGACATCTTCAGAGCTTCCTCAGAATAGCATCAACAACAACAATATCACTTCTGTGATTCATGATTTTGTGGTTCAAATAATTCAAATTTGAGTTGTTGAGAAAGGAAGTTTTCTGTCAGAATGTTATTCACCAGGGTGAGCGTGAAGTCCACCCTTTCACTTTGCCCTGCAAGTGGCTCTAAATTTTATAGTAAGTGGCTATAAGACTTTTATAGAGTGTTGTCATTTTGAGCTACTCTTTGGGGAGTTCTGAAATTTGTATGAGATTTATATGCAAAATATGGTTTCTTTCCTCTCTGCAGTCCTCTCACAGAAATGCAGATGGATAACTTCAGTATTCTAGACATATTTTCTTCTATAGAAACACCAAAACAGCCTTTTTGCTCTACTTTTGGTAGAATCTGAGACAGTTTGAACAACAACAAAAGGTAGTAAAATAGAGATTTATTCTTAACAGTCTTTGTTTAAATAGATAAGACTTTGTGTGCAGTTTTTGTGGACACTGTAGTTAAGTTTTGATCCTTACCCCTCCCTAAGGCAGCATTCACAGATGTATAACTTAATATTAAAGGGTGACAGTTCAAGGTAATACACACACTAAAAAGCCTTTCCACATTTTTTTCATGCTTACTATTTAAGAAATATTTTCTTGAATTGTTGAGATTTTTTTAATTTTTTCCTTATTACATCTGTGATCTGGAATACCCAAAACATATAACAAATGGTAACATAATTCTGATTTAATGGGAAGTTTTTGATAGAATTTATTTCATGTATAGGACTGGTTTGGTTGGTTTAGAGACCTGCATTTCCAACTGTTTTGAGGAAGGAAAGAAAAGTGAACTCAGAGACAGACAAACAGATGTTCACATGTGCATGCATGCACACATACAAATTAGAGTCAAAGGATGAAGCAATCCCTTTTTTGTTATCTCAAATAATTATAGCTATCTACATACCCTTCTTACACAGAGGTCTGCAAAAGCATAATGACTTTAAAAAAATGTGACTGACAGTTACTGCACTACCTCTTTAATCATGCTTTTTTCTATCAAGAACACCTTATACTTTCATCACTTTTCAAACACATGTTTGAGCTGAATGTGCTACTGACGCTTCAAAGGAACAAATAAACAGAGAGTTTGTGCAGAGCTAAATGGGCTGATACGTTCAGTGAACACATGACAAAGGGGACAGTGGTGCATCATACACTCACCACTAGAAAGGGCTGCTTTACTTTCTGGAGCTGGTGTTCATGAGAACAGACTGTATTATAAGTGATATTTCAGGTTGAATTTATTGCTAGTGTGTTTCTGTGCTGAATGTCTATTGTAATTATTTACCTACTTGTGTTTGACAATATTCATAGACTCACAGATAGTTTTGCTTGGAAGAGCCTCTAGTTTCAACACCCTTGCAATAGGCAAAGTACCTTCCACTAGACCAGAGTACTCAAAGTCCAATCCAACATAGCCTTGAACACTTCCAGGGATAGGGCGCACACAATTTCTCCGGAAATCTGTGTCAGTGGCTCAGTACCTTCACAACAAAGAATTTATTCCTAATAACCAATCTAAATCTACCTTCTTTCATCTTGAAGCAATTCCCTTTTGTCCTTGCCAAAAGTCCTTCTCCAGCCTTCCTTGTAAGCCCTTTTCAGGTAGTGGAAGGCTGCACTTGTCATGCCTGTTCTTGCCCTAACTGCTATGTTTTACTTTGGAAAATAGTTTCAGACCCTAGGACATATATCATGCTCCAGAAAATAAGAAATGAATAAATTATGACTAATATTGATGCTAACCTGGGACTATTACTGCATATGGATATCATAGGTTTGGCAGCCTCTGAAGTTCTTCAAGCTTTGGAGTCATCCAGTTTCAGTCCTCAGGAAATTATCATCCTATCATATTTCTGTTTCACTGATACTCATTGTAGAAATATGAAGAAGAGGTACATCAGGCACAGGTGCATTAGCAGATCCTTAACTCTCCAGTCCAACTTCTGTAGAGGATAGATGAGTTTTAAGCCTTATTAACTCTAGTTTTCTACAATGGAATTGCTTTCAGCCCACCGGTTCTGTCACTTGTACATAATCTACCACCCAAGATTTATTTTCTTCCATTGAAGGGACTACAGAGCCCTCTCTGGAATTAGGATTTCAAGTCCTTCAGTTGCAACTGGCAACATAATTATATTTGTGGGTTTGTCTCAGTAAAAGTTCTGGATTTTGACATCCAAAATTAAAGTGAACTTAAATTCCGTTATTTTAGTAATATGGAAATGTACACATAAATCCTCTAAATAACTGCTTTCTCCTGTTTGACAATGTCTGTGTGTGAAAACTTAAATTGATACTAGAAGAGATGCCTCTTTACAACAATCATTCACAATCATTTTTTGTTAGTGATTCCCCAAGGACATATTTCACTCAACATTGAACAAGAGTTTGCAAGAGATTAGAACTTGCCAAAATTTGTTTGGATGGTTGCAGTGAAATTAGAACATTTCAAGCTGGAAGACCGCATTGAAGTCTCGGACTTTCGCATTTTTCAAAAAAATCATTTTAACTGAGCAGTGGCCATCTTGAAGGTGAGCTCTTGCATTCAGTTACATTGGCTTTATCTACAATATAATTTTCAATCTTGATCCCTCTGCCCTCTGGACTGCAGATCACACTTAAATTTATTCCCTAGATGTGTGCTTACTTTTTTTTTTTTTCCAAAGGCAGGTCAAAATATGAAACAAAGTTTGCGTATCCAAGACTCATCCCTACAGGGAGTTAGACTATAAAGGAGCAGCATAGCCTTTAAAGATAAGAAAAAAATAACAAATTCTGAAGAGGTTGTTCATCATGAAATTTTCTTTAACAATGTTATCCATCATCCTCTGTCAATGGACCTAGAGTAATGGCAAAAAAATACTACCAACCTGAAAGCAATTTATTCAAATGCAATCAGCACACAAAGTAGTGTATTGTAGCTACATGGGAAATTGAAAAGGCCCACATTATTACTATGATAGAAGACAAAATACAAAACACAGATGTGCTTTGTAAAATTAATTCACAGGGTTTCTCAAGCTTTATTGTATATATGAATTTTGTGGTTTAACTCCAGTCTGCAACTCAGCCTTTTGCTCACTGTTCACTGTAGAAGGATGGGGGAAAGAGAATTCAAAGGACAAAGTGAGAAAACTCGTGAGTTAATATAAGACAAGTTTAACAATTGAATAGTAGTAGTAGTAGTAACAACAACAACAGTAATAATAATAATTATAAAAATAGTGATAAAAAGAAAAATGGCATCGAAGCTGCAGATCCCTACATCTCTGCCTCTAAAACCTTACAGGCTGACCTTCAATTTCCTCAGATATTTTCTACTAGAGGCATCAGGTGGGTCTGTTGTCATTGGCCAAGGTGTAAAGCACATCTTTCACATCTTGCCTTGTCTGGATTGGCCCAAGTGCTATTGCAGAACTACTTCCCATTTGATTTTTTTGAAGCCTTGCTGCTTCTCAGGACATCATTTGAAGTCATATGTCTGCTGGGCCACTCGATAGAGAGGCCTTATGATCATACTGTAATTTGTAATGTGCAGTGTCCAAAAACCCACACCATCTATGAAACCTTACGTTTATCTTTTTTTAATTGGTGATAACAGAGCTTATTTTGCCTTTGTCAATGGCTTTATCCTTATCAAATGATTCCACCTGCCGGACTTCCTTATGCTCTAATTCCTGACTAGTGGCCCCAGTATTCCAGCACCAGAGTAACTAGCATTTCACATATCTTACAGCTCACTCAGGGTAAGGGAGGAGGCGGTTTCTGTCACATTTATGATTTCAGTCTCATCCTCCTGTTCTTGTGACTGCTCTGCTGCCTCTTCTGGTTCTTTCTCCTGCTTCTTAGAAAAAGCTTCTTCATGTTGTACTAAATGTGTCAACTCCCATTTCTTCCTCATAGGAGATATTCAAGAACCATCCAGGAGCAATCTTGTGCAGTGTGCTCTAGGGACCCTGCTGGAGCAGGGAGGTTGGACCAGATGAGCCCACCACAATCCCTTCCATCCTTAACCATTCTCTGAACCCATTGTTTGCTTTTAGTTATAAGGGTGACTGATTTAGCCCTAGTGTTAGTTTGGTTTAGCCCTAGGGTTTGCTGGTTTTTTTCCCCTGTCTTCTTGCTGAGCGTGGTGCATAATATTAAGCAGCGTTGGTAGACATTGGAGAGGGCCCAGCACACTAAGTTGTGACTCTTTGGAAGAGAAATGGTATTTTGTTTTCAAACATTCTATCACTTTTGGAAGTGGAATTGCAGACCATTTGAGCTAAGAAGTTCTCTAGATACCTGCCCATATTCTCCCACATGTCATGCAACCCATGACCATACTGTCATAGAGACTGGGTCATATTCCTAAATAGCTTGTTAATCATAGACAAATCCACAGCAATATTCCTTAGAAATACTAATCGAAGTATTTTAACTACTGAAGGTAACTCAAGGTACTGAGAAGTTATTGTGGCACCTACAGAGCCCAGATACCAGACTGAGCTCAAGGTCAGTGTTTTAATAACAAGTCTCCCTGGCAAAACATCACTAATCACTACAAAGCACAGCAAACTGCAAAAGCCAACACCAACTTTTAACACATACAGCAAGAAAAAGAGCATGGTACAGATGAGATAAAGTAATATCAAGAACAGAAGAATCAATACTGTGACCCACAACTGTTAACAGGTATAAATCCCTTCTAATACACTCTGGTCAATCTGTTATTATCTCAAATCCTTTGAGACTCACATTGGGTATCAAAAAAGGCTGCAATGGTTTAACTCCAGCTGAAAACTAAGCACCATACAGCCATTTACTTCCTCCCCACCCCAGCAGAATGGGGAGAAGAGAATTCAAAAGATAGAGAGAAATGTCATGCATTGAGAAAAAAAAGATTAATAACTGAAATAAAATGAATTAACATATAATAAAATTATTCTACTGCTGATACTACTGTTACTACCACTATTATTCTAATAAAAATTAAATTGAAAATAACAGAGAGAAATGAAACCCAAGAAAACAAGTGATGAAAATGAAAACCATTTTTTCACCACCAACTGACCGATCCCCAGGCAGCAGCCCCTTAGCCAATCTAATTCATTGCTGATCTTGACAACATATGGTCTGGAATATCCCATTGGTAAGTCGTGATCAGCTTTCCCACCTGTGTCCCCATCGCCTCCCAAAATCCTGTGCAACCCCTGCCTCCTTGCTGGTGGGGTGGGGTGAGGAGGAGAAAAGGCCTTAACTCAGTGTGAGCACTGCTCAGCAATAATAAAAACATCCCTGTGTTATCAACACTGTTTTGAGCACAAATTCAAAACTTAACCCCCATATCAAAACTACGAAGAAAATTAACTCTACTCCAGTAAAAACCAGCAGAATAAAACCCCCCATTTTTCATTTTGAGAGTATGCACTATATTTTTCATGTCTCCCTCACAGTTTGCATTTCAAAGCCTAAAATTTCAGTCTAGTTAGAGAATTCTGACTTATATAAGGCTATAATTCTACCTCTGAAATTTATTTATAAATAGAAAATTTTTGAGAATTGTGATCTTTGCTGATTTCTTCTAATGGTACAGAAATGAAGATAATGGTGAGCATTTCAAAAGCAAGGCAGACTTAACTTCTACAGTGAAGAATGAGTGCCCATCATACCATAGTTCTAGTGGAGGTATAAAAATAGAGCAGATCCATCTGATATTTTGAACTCATCCCCCACTAAATGGCTAATCTCTAGCAATTTGCTGTTCAGGGACTTCTGAGACCCTTCTGCCCCTGCAAAATGGTCAAGGATTCTTAGAAAAATTAGGACAATCAAGTAGTGCCTTTGGAGGTTATCAAAAGACAAATGCAATTTTCTCCCTGTGCTCCAAATTTTAGAAGAGAAAAACTTGTTTTAGCAGATGAATGTCCTAGTATTATTTTTTTTAAATCTTCATTTTTATACATCCCTTAAAGCATAAGAAAGACTAGTTTCAAGCACTGCTACATCTTTAATACTATTCGCAATAATGAAGAGTGGTTCATATATTGTCTTGAAGGCACCATTTTTTCTCTCACCACTTCATTCCTTATTTAGCATGCTTATGAATGTAACTAAACCAACTGGCCAAATACAATAGTAAGAATTCTCTTCCTGAGTGTCTTTCTTCTTTCCATGTTTGCCTGCCAGTACTTAATGGGTTATTTTCAACTAATACTATCACACAGAATTAGATTAAATAAAACTCATAATATTATATTGATGGTAACATTAGTTTAGTCAGCAACCAGACCAAACAGCATGTACCTGTTCACCAGTAGGATTCAAATTTCTTATGTTTTCCAGATAAATATAGCAATTCCTGATACATATCAAAATACTGTACTATACTGTTTTGTTGAAATACTTACTTTAAATTGGTGTATTATATAGAACTCAACTCAGCCTTGATTTATTTTTTTTGCGGGATTTTTTAGTTTTTTTAATTTAGAGTCAAGTAAGCTTTATGAAGGGATCAGAAACAGAATATAAAAGATAGTAGAATCATGTTTGTATGTGTATATGAAACTCTTTTCTAAACTTGCTTAGCTTAGCATATGATAATATCCTCCTCTCCTCCCTAGACTCGATTGTATTGACACAAATTTAAGTTCTGAACAAAGCTATATTAGACATGCTTAAAGACACGCAAAATGATGGGGAAAAATGATTATTTTGTGCACAATTCCTACCATCTAACTACACAACTGTAACTCGGTGTGAAGCAGAGTGGTCTTACTACTTGATTTGATTCCTTTTTCAGGTTTGATTGTTGACTGTAATTTGCAGACATGTAAATGTGCATCATATATAGATTAGTAAAGCCAGAAAACAACAGGCCCATTTGGAAGTCTTTTGCTCTTACAAATCAGCAATCTAAAATCTTAGTCTAGGAGACATACAGGAGTTCAAGCAGCATATTACTCTGTATAAACACCTTTTTACTACATTCTGACAGCTTTTGACAAATGTAACACAGAGCAAAATAATTTGCAACGGCTGCATCTGCCTCTTTAGAATCCATGATGAGAACTGCAAAGACTGGTTATTTATTTAAAAGTCAAGCCTATGCTCGGCAGATTTCGTGAAGTGTGAACAGTGAAAGCACTTCAGTGCCATCTTTTCCTGTGTCTAAGTGGAATGCAAGAAGTTTCTAATTTCCTAACCTGTACTTTTGGTATTTTAGACTATTGCCAAAGAACATTTGGCAAATAACTTTTGGTACCAAACCCTTGTGAATTAATTCACAGCATCATCACTGAAATGAGAATGTGCTGGCTTGTTTTGCGTGGGTAACATAGTTATACCCTGACTGTATAATTGTTCTCAGGATTACTTGGATGGTGAGTACTTTCATCAGTTCTAGTGTTTCATTATTTATTCTAAATTCTCTATTTAATTGAACATTTCTTCCCCTAGTACCTCAAAACAGAACTTAGAATATCCTGGTGCTGGAATATTGTGTAAAATATTTGTATTGGTTGACCAGCTCCAGTGTTCAGCATGGCTTACGATGGTGAAATTAGCAAGAGTTACGGGGAGAAAATCAATGCATTCACACTTCCAGCCTTTGATGTAAAGCTAAGCATAGAGATGTCTCTAGTAAGGCAAATGAACCAAGTTTTCATGAATCACCCAATTTTTCTCCATGTAAGGGTTGAACTGAGTTCTTTCTCTCTTACCAATAATCATTAGTAACATCTGATGAGTAACCAATTCTAGAAATAAAAAAATTCATACTTTAAATTCTGTTGCTGAGACATGAAAGCAGCATAGATTTTATTCAGGCTCCTAGTGTTAACATAGTTATTTTGCTTTTTTTCCCTCTTCTTACCATTTTCAAAATGTACCTTAAACTATAAGAAACAAATCCTATTATCTATCCAATATCCTCAGTCAAGTCACTGTTAGAGACACAACAGCAGAATTATCTCTATTATCTGCTAATTTAATCATATTGTTCCTTCCCCCAGCTTCTTGCCAAGGACTCTAGCATTTAAGAGTCTGCATGAGTATAGATGCCTGTGTCTCTTGTGCAACACTTCCCAGATTCAGGGGCTATACCTAGGTGAGATGACTCCTTATTAATTTTCCCCAGGAGATTATCTCCTTCACAGCCTTAAGATTACATTTTTTCTGATGTTGAATTCCTGAGTATACTGCAGGTAGCATTCTTTGTGTTTTATATTATCTGCAAAAAAAAAGGAACAAAAACAAAACCCCCCCCCCCAAAACACCCCCCCCCCCCCCAAAACAAACAAACCAAAGAAACCAACCCAAATTATTTTTCCTAATAGGCAGAAACACAAACCTTTATTCATTATCTCAAGAGACAACAACTCTGAAGTCTGCTCTTCTATATATTTCATAGCTCTCGAGGCAGTAAATAATAAGAGTTTCTCCTCTACCTGAGAGCAGAAAGTGGTCTTTTAGTGGTTTGTTTTTTTTTCAATTATTATTTTTTTTTCTGGAAAGGATGAAAGTCTTTCTAATTGCCTGGGTTTGATCCTCTAATAAAAATCACACATGATATAAAACACATAAGAAAAGGCCTTGAGTTTAATGTAGAGGAAAGAAGCTGGGCTAATGGATAGAATATCGGAGGGGAAGGCAGGAGATTTGGGATTAATTCCTATCATTACTATTTGCTTTCACATGATCATTGTCAAGTCATTTAACCTCTGTGTCTCATATTTCTCTTCATGCAGAAAAAAAAAAAAAAAAAACAAAGAAAAAGAAAAAACATTTCTCCATTCCAGGCAGATATTCATGGTAAGAAGGCCTAATTAAGGCCAGTAAAGTGTTTTGAGATCCTTGGATAAAAGGTGCTATAAAAAGTTCCAACTATTAATTGCTTCGTGGTCCCTAGAAGATTTTAAGTCACATATCACTTTGAATCATGGATCTCTTATTAAATGAAGATTGCTAAGTGTGCAATCATGCAGTTGTTGGCTTTTTGATTTCAGAAACAGATGTCTTGTTAGATTGGGCCATCCTTGCTTATGAACTAACCAAAAATCTCAGCTAATACCTACAGACCTCTGAAATAATGAAGGAAAACAATGCACCAATACCCCACTTCACTTTCTTTCATATGTTTCTCCATATTCTTCTGACTTTCTTTATGAAGTCCACCTTAGAATGTAAGCCTTTCCCTAGGAGGATCTTTAGATCTAATCTAAAGTAGGTTTCTGTTTTGTTTTTGGGGTTTTTTTGTTTCCTCCCCCTCATTCTGGATAGAGAGTCTTCAGGAGGACATGGAGAAGGAGTGTGTATTGAATTAATATCTTCCACTTCTCAGCTTACCAAGCTGTAGACTATGCTCCATGCAATGATAGTGTTTCAACCTGCACAGTCTTGCATGAATTTGAGCAGAGAATTTCTTCTAAACATGTGCATGGATGTCAACTGCTGTGTAATACAGTCACCACTCCTTTGGTTACTTTTAGTTTCTACAGGGTTGGAATGGGCAAAACTCTTAGCAGACACTCAAACTGTTTGTTAGTTCACTTCTTGAAGGAATGCTCTGATTTCTCACAACTCTGGCAAAAACTGACAAATTTTTTTTAAAAGAGCCAAGAAATTTACAGACTCTCACCTTACATGTAACTTCCTAAACTCTGTTGGAAGTTATTTGGTTAACTGCTGTATTGCTTTGAGCTGAATGAACTTTTTTAGAAGAAACAAACACAAATTAAAACACATTTTAAAAAAAGCAAGCATTCTGCTATTGTGCCATATGCCTATCATCATAGACTAACAGTAGTTGTTTGGGGTTTTTTTAACAGATATGTCCAAAACCAGTTATCTTCACTATCACTTGGAAAAAATATTTCCACCGAAGTATACAAAAGCCCGATTTTCTGCAAGTAGAATTAAAACTCTTTGATGAGGTGGATTTGTGTGATTGAACATGAAGCTGGTAAAAGGCAGATGGTACAAGAAACATTTTTTTGAAAAAAAAGGTGAAATCACATTACTGCTTAGTTTTGAGCACAGCATTGACACAACCAACCCTCTTTATCTACCTGAACAAAATTTAGAATCATGGAATCATAGAATGACCTGCATCAGAAGGAATCTTTAAGGATTATCTAGTTCCAACTTCCCTGCCATGGGCTGAGACACTTTTCAGCAGATCAGGTTGCTCAAAGCCCCATTCAACCTGGCCTTGAACAGTTCCAGGGATGGGGCATCCACAGTTTCTCTGGGCAACCTGTGCCAGCGCTTCACCACACTCACAGTACAGATTTTATTCCTAATATCTAATCCAAGCTTAAGCTCTTTCTATTTGAATCTGTTCCCTCTTGTCCTATCACTGCATGTTTTTGTAAATAGTATCTCTCCATCTTTTTGCAGGCTCCCTTCAGATACTGAAAGGCTGCAATTAGGTCACCCCAAAGCCTTTTCTTTTCCTGGCTGAAAATTCCCAATTCTCTTAGCCCTTCATCTTGGTGACCCTCCTCTGGACTTGCTCCAACACGTTAAAGTCCTTCCCGCGCTGGGATTCTCAGAACTGAATGCAGTACTCAAGGCAGATCTAAACAACTCCAATGGTTCTGCAAGGGACCCGTGAAGAGTCAAATTCCACACAAATTTTCACATAAAAATTGACTTCTACAGGTGATTCTGGATTGGAGAAAGACATTGTTCATCGCCAGATAGTAGATGTCCATATAGGTCAGAAAAAGAGAAATGATGACAAATGCAACCTTTCTGAAGTAAAACTGCATTTTAAAACATTTCCAGGAGTAAACTACAAGGATTTTTCATTCAAAAGTAGGATTAATTACTTCTCCTTGACCTGGGGTCTGCTATAAAATAGGAACCATCTTGTAGTATTCAAGTATTGGAGAGAGCTTCCAGATGCTGCTCTGGGCTGTATTTAACTCTTTATTTATTGAAAATATACCAGCTGCAGCTGGAGTCTCTAGGTTCAATATTTATTATTATTTAACACATATGGAAATGCAAATGATAAAAGAATTTTTAATCAATCGATTCAGTCCTGAAAGGCTTTCAAGAGTGGCTGCCTATGATTTCTGCAAAGGGAATTTCTTCTTCTAACTTCACTCTCCAATAATTTGCAACTCAATAAAATGTTTTTTGAATGGCTATTTGAAATTTTATTGTCTTTTTCAGTACTACTGCTACAGTTTGGTCATCAGACAGTGAAAGACTAGAACTTGATACATGTTCAATCTTGCAACTGCCTTTACCTAATGCAATGGTAATATTTTTCAAGGTTACTAGTCCTATTTCAGTGTTTTATTTCAAGCTGTTTCCAGTAATTACATAGTAGAGCACCTGTGCTGGATGCGTATCAAAGGTATTAAGGCCAAAAATTTTCGCAGACAAAAAGAACACTTGTTTTTTATCTTAAATTGATTTTTTTATTCAAATAATCCAACAGAACAGTCAAAACCCAAATTTGCAAGAATGTTAAGGCATGAGAAGCAGAAAATTAAGAGGTGACTGTACAGGAGCAGCTTTAATTGGCATTATTCAAGCTGGTGAAGTGCAAATAAAGAGCAGTTCTAAAAAGCCCTTTTCAAAAGATATTAGATTCTACTAGTTATACAGAAAAGGGCAATTATAACTACTTATATTTCTATACAGTTGAGATATATGGACAAGTGTGTCATATGCCAATTCCTACACCTTACAGTAAGACATATACACAGCATGACTATTTTTTGCTAAAAAGATTATAATTTCTAGTGTTTGGAAACAAGGCTGTTACTTCTTGTAATTTTCCATTCAGTATATATTAATTTTATTTCCAGCTGCAGTACTAATTTCTTGTATATCCCAAGTAGTATTATGTCCACACATGTGGTGCAGTTGCTGGGTATATCTACCAGAGCTATTTTGTGGTGTGTTTAGAAGCTTTCAGATCCCCAATATAGCTGTGGTTTGCTGCTAAAACCATCAATCTACAACCTAAATCAGTAGATATGTCAAGTCTGATGATGTATAGAATATTGTACCTAAGCCACACCATTTTAAAGCAAGCAGGGCAACCAGATATTGTCCTTATGTTTTTCAACACATTTAGAGTGCAGTTTGGGGTAATTGTAACTGAGACTCTCCTGTCAGGGATTCAGCTTCAACTGAGCCTAAGTTGATGCTGTTTACTCCTAATACAACCAATACAGTGCTTTTCTGGTGCAGATTGCTTTGATTGCCCGCTATAATGTGCAGAATAGAGGTGAGTACATCCACAGTCTCCCTTCCCCACCCTTCTCTCCCCCCTTCCTACACAACTGTTTCCTTGAGGAAGAGCAATTTTGCATTTGGTAATTTCTGCTCTGGATCCAGGGTCAGCCAATTAGAGACAAGCAGGATTGGGAGTCACACCAGGATATGATTTAATCCACATTTTTACATCAAGGATCAGATATATATGACAAAAGATTCCTCAACGTATTCTGAAACACATCCAAGCCATGTATTCCAGCACTTTGTTTTCCCAATCTGTCTAAGCTTTCTGCTGCTACCTGTCTTGAATTCACTTCAGTATAATTTCCCTTTTTTTTCTCTCTCCAACACGAAAATAGTGGAGAGAATAAAGTGTCTATTTCTTTTTTTATAAGCCTATAGTACATTTGAAGCTCATGACTATAAACCATCACAAACTTCCACCTTTCTTTTTGTTCTTGCTCATGAATCTCTCATATTCATCCTTGTTTCTCCTCAGAGGTCTATGTCCAGCTGCTGTGTAGTTTTATTTGAGGTGTCTCAGGATGGATATTCCTGGGGTTATACTAAACAGAGCAGAGCAGAAAATTTATTTTGCATTTTGCAGCCTGTACTCTCTGGCACACTGCAAAATGACATTTTTCTTTTTTTTACAGAAACATAGTATTCTTCACTCATATTCCCCTGTGATGTTTTAAAGCTCCCCCTGCTAGGGAGACTAGGCAGAGCTCCCTCTCTAAAATCAGTCATGATTCCCCAAGTGAGCTTAAGTTTTGCCCAGCATGTAAAAATCTGTGCCCTCCAGTGATCAAAGCAGTCAGTGATCACACAGACTTCTGAGAATAAGTCATACTTTAAAACAAAAGCAATTAAAAGAAAATCTTAAAACCACAGGACAAATTATGTGCACTTCTATGGTATTAGGTACCTAATTATCTCCCGCAGTTGGATCCTAACCTTACTAAAGAAATCCCTCTTCCTCTTTTATGGTTCCCCATCTTCCCTCAGCATCTTGAGAGGGATTCTCATCCACTGAATATTAAGTCATGTAATTTATCTTGAAGATTAAGTAGAGCACATTGGTGTGTGTATATCATGTAACAGTTTTCTGATCATTACACATCTCACCCAACTACAGAGACTCTTAGAAAAAGTTAGGTTGGAAGAGACCTCTGGATGTCAAGTCCACCCTTAGTCAAAAGCAAGTCTAAAAGTTGCTGTGGAATTTGCCCAGTTGAGTTTTGAACACTACTATGTGGAAATAACCACCTTCTGCCAAGTAAAGATATTGATCCCCTCCTCCTGGTGCATATCCAGATAATATGTGAAAATATAGCTATTTTCTAGATATTTTCTTCCTTTTTGATAAGGGCATAATAAAGAAGACCTATTTGCTTTTAACCAGTGACATTTCAAAGTAACAAGTATTTCAGCCACTGTGAAATGTCCTTTGTGTTTCATCCGTCTCTAGAACATGTATCTCTCTATACAGAAACCTAGCAACTCAAATATAGTGATTTTACCTTTGATACCTTTACTTTAAACCCATAAAACTTTTATACATTATAGATACAAAATCCTTAACATTTCAAGTGTAGATTTTACACTTAATGGATTGAAGTACCAACCAGCACTGAGGACAATATTGGAAATGTAAGTGTTAAAGAAACTCCATTAGAAACTAAAAGTTACAATTTTTATTATTTCACTTGTAAGCTTTTAGAAAGAAATAAATCTTACCAGGCTTAATGGAATCTAGTCATTCTTAACCACTACCTAATGAGCTCTCCAGTTATGTAAAGAAAAGTAATCCAGTTCACACACCACTGTACATACACTACTGTATCCCCTCACAGAAACACAGTTCCTCCTCTTCAGAAATGACTCATTCAAGGTCATACAATAAACCAGAGGTAGCAATAGGACTAGAGCTCAAGTGGTTCTGGTTAGTGACCTTCCAACTAATCTTTTTAATTATGTGTGATTTTCTTGATGCTCTGTATTCAAATACTTTTAATATCTGACATACATTTATCAGCTATGAATAAAAGCTGCACTGATGTTTACAGACCCACAAACACTCTTTATGATCAACAACAAACCAAAAGCACAACACCTACAGTGAGTACAACCAGAACAATCCAAAAATTAAAAAGGGGGAAAAAAATTTAAAACTCTATGACTCTTGCATAAGCCTATGAAATTGAACTTTGTATATCCCTGATGAGGGAGTATCTGTAGATAAAACAACTTATAAAGCCTCATGACATATAACGGCACAAAGTGGAAACTGAAAAAGTTTCTCTCGGGAGGGAGAAAAGATAATATGCTAATACTGAAGTTATTTGGTAAAGGGAAAGGGGACTGCAAATATTTAATACATATTATTTATTTTTTTTTGGTAAACATCTAATTGAACATGATATAAGCCTTCCATCACATTTCTTGACATGAAATGTTGCAAAAGACAAGAAAGAATACGCAAACGACTTACCAGCAAGGCTGTTTGCTAGGTGAATATTTCATCCAATACTTGCACGATACTTTATCTTCAACAGAATCCATACACTATTACCAATCTCCTGTAAAATGATAAAGACAAAATGAACTGTAAGTCTTTGAGGAATATTGTAAATAATAAATACAAGTACAGTGTCAGTGAGAAACACCATATGCTACTGGTATTTCATATCACATCTACAAGGAGAGTGCAGTTATTATTACCAGGCATTTTAACTAAGATTACTATTGGGAAAAATGACATTTGAAAATAATACAGCAAAATACTGACAGGTGGGTAGGTTTTTCTTAATTGAAAAAAGTTGGCTAATCTGGATTATAAAAAAGTATGATCCAAAATGGATAAAATCCAATTTGTGTTCATCTACTTAAATGGATTTATTTTGGTGCTGCTTGAAAATTCAGTGGCAATCTCACTAGAAAGCAAATTTGTTTGAAAAAAAGTGTAATTTGTGTTGCTTTGCTTTACCTCTGAAACTTAGTCTAAACTAGTTATTAAACCTTCCTCTGGAGCTGGTAGAGAAAGAGAAGCACCTAAGAAACCAAATTGCCTGTAGGGATGATTCTCTCCTCTCAGAGGTTGTTTAGATGGTCAGTTCAGCCTGTGCTACCAGCTATTTAAGTTAGACAACGTGAATCCCACCCAAAAAAGTGCAAGGAAAACAAGAATTAAAATGTCTATTTTTATTTCGACAATGTTTAGCTGTCTCCCACTCCTGCAATCTGCAAAGTGGCTCGAAAGGCAGACTTCTTCATGGTTGTGAAGTTCTCTCAGATGAGATTTCAGGCTTTGAAAAAATTAACTCTCCCTGAAAAAAACCCATGGTGTTAGGGTCAGAAAAGTACTGCAGATTAGACTTCAAACACTTTTCTTAAGTTCCCGAGAAGAAGACAGAAATCAACAGAACAACCTTAAGGCTGTTGTTTCAGAGTGAAGGATGGGAGTGCACAAACCCCTGTTCAGGACCCCTATCTGAACATACTTTACATCTCCTAAGCATTAATAAGACACATAAAGCTCAATGTTTACAGAGAAACTGCAGTATATGCAGGGTACAAGATAAATATTTTACAAGTATTCAGAACCTGCTAAAAAAGATCTTTTCTCACTTTTACTAATGCATCGTTCATACCAATAACAACCTTAGTACAAGTAACCACTTTAAGTAAAAGGAATAATCTTGCCAAATATGAAACCATTGCTGAGATGCAGCCTGATCTGCCCAATGAAAAACAAATATTACATTTTAATCTGCTTTTAGTGAGTCCAGGAGCATCCTCATCTTAGATGCTCTTTAAGAATATTTTCTCTCTTCACATGCACCAATTAGAAGGAGGAAAAGCAGATGGTCAAACTAAATTAGAGACAGCATACCAGCCCTGCCTCAGATCATCACCATTGGCAGATCTAAGTAGCATCACTACCCCGTCAGTAGTTAGGAAGAGAAGTATGTGTGTTTTTTTTTTCCTCTGTCTCTTTCCGGAACAAAATTGGAGAGGCATTGCAGCTGTCAGAGTACTCGGTTTGCAGATCTGAAGGAAGCAGAAATTTGGCTGGGGATACATAAACCCTTTTGGTTAAGACATTTTCTTAATATCCAGTCTAAATCTCTGGCACAACTTGGGGCCAATTCCTCTTGTCCTATTTCTTGTTACTTGGGAGATCAACCCCTGCCTCGCTGCAACCTACTTTCAAGTACTTGTAGAGAGTGAGAAGCTCCCCCGAGCTTCCTTTTCTCCAGACTAAACATCCCCAGCTCCCTCAGCAACTCCTCATAAGACTTGTGCTCCACACCCTTCACCAGCTCCATTGCTCTTCTCTGGATAAGCAGAATAACATGTCTAACATGACATGATATCAAAATGAGACCAAAGGAGAATAACTTTTAGATTGGTTGGTTGGTTTGGTTGGTTGGTTCTTTGCTTGCTGGTTTTTTTTGTGATGATGGCTCCACCTCCTCCATGGTATTGTCATTAATGGACAGTCATCCTAGACTGTGACACAGCATTATGAACTACATACTTGGTGACACTGAGGCACAGTGGAGAGGGGAAAAATTTCCTGCACAACAGGAATAAAAGACTCAAACACTAAAATTATCCCCAATCCCACTAAATCTTCTACAGGATTACCTCACCAGAATAAGAGAACCCTCTTGGAGGAACCTGTAACAAGCAGAGCAAACAGTACTAATTGATCTCCTTCTGCGTTTGCAAAAATCAGTCACAACAAACAAATTTCAGCAACCCCAAATTACTTACTGAAAGCCTTTTGCCTTTGTGGTAAGAAAGCTTGAAGAAAGATCTAAATGCCCAGTTTCATTACTGGACCCAAATAACAGATTTACATCTACCAATCTTAAAATATTATTGTTTGCTTTACATGTTTACAAATGATTACCTAAACAAGCTATGAAGCTATAAGTCATCTGAATCCTGAATGAATCAAGAGAATCATCTCTGCCATTGCAGAACAATGCAAGTATGCCTGTAAGGTTTTGGGTTGTTTTGGTTTTTACTCTACTTTTTCAATTGAAGATAAATTACAGGCTACAATTGTACACGAGTTTTCAGCCGTTTTATATTTTCATACAGACAATCTTATTTTTTGCAGGTTTCCCCTCCCCCCTCCCCCCCAGTTGTACTACTAGAAAGTGTAAGTACTATATTCGGCATCTAATTGTCACAGCCTCATTTCTAATTAAAAAAACTTCAGGCATTTTGCAGTTCAGAATTAAATATCTGACATGTCATGATCACTATAAGATACCATTTGTTTCCAATCTGAATTGCACAATTGGGTAACCCAGTCCCTGTACAACTAGGGGCTATTGCGCTTTGCCATGTAATTTTGAATGTCTTTTATTTATGATAAATACTCCTTGTTAATGTTTCCATTGTTGCTGGGGGGGTTTCTACTTCTGTATATTTTACCTTTCTTGCAATTTTAAAAGCTTTTTTTCAAATGAATTAACTTCTGAATACATCCTTTTTGTCCCTTAGAACTTGTATTTATGACTGTATGTTATAGTTGGGCCAGACTTACAGCAGATAGGATTTTACTTGGAATAAAGATGTATCAAAAACATGTTTGCCAGAGCTTTGGGAGAGCCTCATATGTGGGAACCTGCACCACATATCATAAAAGAATAGAATCATGCAATTCAAACATTTTCAGAGGTCCACTTTGGCTAGAAATAACTTTTTATAGCATTTGAGCTTTTTCAGGCTTGCTCAAATCTGGGAATCACAAAACTGTGGAAATATCGTATCATGGCATATAACACCATTTGAATTAGAGTCCTGGTGTGTTAGGCATTGAACACAAATTACATCCAGATTGCCCTTTAGCCCTAATTGCTCTCAGTTTTTATTTATAGTTTTAAAAGAAGAGAAAATCAGCCATACCAAGTTCTAGTCTTTCTTAATAATTACTTACAGACACATCCCACTGAGAAAAAAAAAACAGCTGCCATTTTCCATTATCTATGACAGTCATTCACAAAAGAATACGAATCCACCCTCCTAAAATAGTGCCTCTAACCTTCAGAGAAGGAGGAGATTTGCACCAACATCCTAAAGTAAAAACTAATATAGCCAACCGGAATTCAAGAACGAGTAAAGTGAATTTTGAGTCAAAACTAAGCCATAAAATAATGTTTTGTCAAGAATTTCAATAGTTGCAGGAATATAGCTTCAAGAAACTTACAGATTTGTTTTATGGAATTCATTTATTGATTATTTTGCACTGAATTCTCAGGACTTGCCGTGCATGACTGAATATCTCTTGTTTTGCCTCACAGACCAAAATAGAAGGCAGAGCAGAACTGGGAAGAAGGATAGATAAGTCCTTATCATGATATTATTGCTAAAAGAAATATGGCAGGAAGACTTGCAACAAGATGACCTTCAAGGTCCCTTTCAACATGAAGAATTCTATGATGATGTAGGATTTTATGATTTGCCATGACAAGTGGATGCTTGGAAATGTGATTTCAACTAGAAGTCAGTTTAGAGTTAGGTGATATAAATTCTATAGAGATTTTTCTTAAATTAGGAAGTAAATAACCTTAGAATACACTGAGATATTTTAAAGTATCTAGTAATCTCACAGAAGTGTCAGGTACAACACATGACCTATGGAAAAATATCCTTTAGGCAAGGCAGTTAGCTGAGAGCCAAGGCATGTCACATGGCTGGGACATCCTTAGGCAACTGCATCAAACTTTCACATCTACATCAGTGATGCAACTTAAACCAAAAGAGATTATTTCCTCATTTTAAAAAGTGTTTATTGAACAAAAAACTAAGCTTAAAAGTCAAAGAAGAGCAACATATTTACTTTTGCAAAAAGAGTTGATGATGCATGTTAAAAAGGCATGCCTTTTTTCCGGTTTTAAGCATTTATTGCACATGCCTTTCATGATGACACAAAGACTGTATTTCTCCTTCCTGAGCACAGAAAAAAACCCCAAACCAAACCAACAAACAAAAAATTCAAACAATATGGTAGAAGAAACTGGGTGTTGAAGATGCTGCATTTCAAATATAGAAGACTATGCTGATCAGTCTACTGCCTCAATGTACAGCAACATTCCTGGTTATGCCGTTTGCAATTTGATGAAAGTGTTTCCCAGAGATCCTTAACTTGGAGAAGCATGTTGGATTTGCTGTCTTTGACACCGGTACTGTAATTTATAATCATTTCTAAAGACATATCAGATGTTTATAAATATCTAGGATGGGGTTAACTATCTCAGGCATCAAGATGAGTCAGGATTTACAGGTGCTGTTGCAATGTATAACACTTTCAAATATTCAGAGTCACTAATTAGAGAAGTAGAATTGAAAATCAGAAACAATATTGTAAGCAGAACAGGGCAAAACAAAATGTGTGGTTACTGCCATTCATTAAGCTGGAGGCATCTCTTCTATGACAAAAGTCGAGCCAATGTAGCTTTGAGCAATACTGGAGATACAGCTGATACATGATAAATCAGGCCTGCTTGCAGAAGATGTCAGTTCTCATCTTCCTTCCTGCAATGTTTGTGAAAAAATATGTACTGTTCTGGCATGTGCCAAAATCTCTAATGAAACTAAAAGGCTGTTGAAATAATTACCTGGTAAAACAATGACTGTATATATATATATATATGATTCTACTGCACTGGCTTGCTTAGAGTCCTAATTTCTTTGATCCATTTTGCTATTAAATCCCACATATGGGAGGGGGTAAAAGGAAGATAGACTAGGAGCACAGCGTGAAAGAATTTGGAGCTTTAAAGTATATGTGATGAAATGAAAATCTGGCCTTGAATGCTCTTCTTCCACACAACTATCTACTGTCATTCCAGTTTCCCTAGGGACCCAGGTCACCCACACTTTCATTTCAGATTTTTTGGCTGACAAAGGGAATATTAGAACTCTATGTACTTAAAAACTAATTTATATTTACAACCATTTTGCCTATGTATCACTTTAAGTCTGATGTACAGGACCAGTCAGCTTAAAGACTGTGACAATAGGTATTTGCATGTATTACTTTGCTATATCACACAGAGGGATATTCACAAAGGCTAACTTAAGCCTTGGGCAGCTCAAGACTAATTTCCCCAGGCTTCCATTACAGTGGGTTTAGGAAAAGGATACTACAGAGAGTGATCCAGATTAGGAGACTAACTTTTGCTAGCTTTTCTGACTATCCCCAAAGAGTATAATTGTATGAATAATTGACATCCTCAAACAAACACCTACCTCAAATATACAGACAGCATAAAATTGGTCTCTTGCTGGCATTTTCAGTGATTTTTCAGAGTATTATCCATTCTTCTCAAGTTATTACAATTATAATACAAAATACAACTTAAACAGCAGGGTTGCTTTGTTAAGCAGCACTCAGCCCTTGAACCATCACTGCAACACCTTTTTCAACATCCCTACACTGAAATGTCAAACTATGCTCCACCTACTTGTCTAGGTGGTCCACATTTAGAGACCTCTATGCCTGATCAACAGCCAGGTTAAGGATGATGCTTCTTGAGCTAACATTACATGGAAAGTAAGTTTTGAAGAAAGCTATAGAAAAAAGTGGACTGGAGAACTCTAAAAAATAACAACTTACTTGCATTCACACATCCACATGGAGATCCAAAGAAGTGTGATCTTTGGGAGGGTGAAGAGCAACGCACTTATATTCTGTTTACTTCACTGTGTTGCTGTTTTTTTATGTGAAAATAAGTTTTCTCCTCAGAGTTTCCTATAATGTGGTAAAATGCTCATGAAGCCAGCTCAGCTAAGACAGCTCAAAGCCTGTTTTCTAGTAATGTGAAAAATCACATATTCCTTTCCAGAGTTCATCTGTGCTTTAAACAGAAAGTCTTAAGCACCTCCTCAGCAGCTCAGACCTTCTTGTGAATGCTGTACAGATTTTATGGGAAGAGAGAGGCTGACAAACTGCATGTGGTGATGCATCTGGTCACTGTAATGATTCAGTTGTGTATTACTAACTAGCACTGCTAATGTCAGTTGACACCAATTCATTCATAAAATGCGTTTACTGGCAGCTAATTTCTAGTTTACAATAGTTAGAAATCTGTCACTCATGCTGCAAAGGGAAGGTAAGCAAGCTTCTTATTGCACGTGCTACATACTTACAAAATTAAATCCAAAGTCCTACATTTCTTAAGTTCATAATAAGATTTTTATTTCCTTTCTATACTATTTACTTTTACATAGATCTGTGGTTTATATTTGTATCAACATTAGTCCAAGAGGCCAAGTTTTAACTTGGAAGAAACGACAATATGAAGATTTTAATTTTAAACCTTTGAATGTGTTAGTAGAAGGATGCCTATGAACACAGTGGAAGCTGAACTGCAGCTTTTTGTGATTTGAGAAAAGCTCTGCAATTTTACATCTGTCTCTGGGCGTATTTGTATTTTTTAGCAACTCAAGCATTGAAAGTGGGAAAAGAAGAAAAGAGTGTTATTACAAAATGAGATTATATCCAAGGCATGAAAAAGAGCTCAGGATACATTAGTAGGGCAACAGTGCAAAAGTATACAGCAGTGTGGCTTCCAGCTCAAAAGTTCTTTAATCACTGCTCACAAATGCTTGAAATGACAAAAGTTTTAAAATGGTTTAAAACCATGAAGATATTTGGCTTCCTACAAGACTTATTTCCAAAAGTTTTCAATCTGAAGAAGGATTATTTCTACAGTTAACAAGGAGGGACAGGAGAAACCCTAGAGAGAGATTCATCACACCTAAGTTAGACATCTGCATCTGAGCTAGTCACCCTAGGCTTCCTTTCCAGTCAAGAAGAGTGAACAGCACTGCTACAGTACGAGACATTTGTCTCTTTTAGACCTCTTCTTCAAGCTGACATGTTTTTCACCCTGAAACCTATTGTTTCTCATCTTTGATTTTAACAATAGTCTGTTTAACTAGCTCGGATAGATGTTTAAAACTGGATACAAAAATTCTCCATCTATATGTCCAAACTATTTCAGAGTGGGCATGGGACATTCCCCAGTATCAGCTGCCATGCTGACTATAATAGGAATGTGTCACTGAAGCTGAACTTTCTCACAATATTTGACAAAAGCAAGGAGTTGGAGTTCAATGCAACTGAGTGCTTAATAATAATATGCCAAATAAATGAAATTAATTTTTCTTGTCAGATTCTTTTACAGTTTTTTTGAGAGGTCTTATAATGGACTAGACAAATATATACTTTTAAGTAGGAGATAAATGTCAAGAATCCTAATATATATTCCTCAGTAACTACTTTCATGTCTTTAACTCCCAGTGAGATTTTCCCTCTCTGTGTTTTTCATGACCTTGGTGATTCAACCCTTTAGAACATGCGTGACTTCTAAAAAATATATATTCTTTTTACTTCTTATGCATACTGTTCTGCATTTAGACTGTTCACAATTATATTTATTTTCAAGAAGTGTTGTTTTAATCCAAACCTACATAAGACAAAAAAGATTTTTTTCTTCTGTACATACCTTCAACAAATAAGAAAAATTGTCCTTGAAGAAGCGTTTGGAAAAACATCTCTTGTGGTTTACTAGATAGCAACTAAACTACACAACACAGAGTCAGGAAATCCCCTCACCTTAAGTTGGTTAGATATGGAAAAATATTAGGTGAAAGCATCAAATTTGCATGTTCAGTTCATCCTCTTCTGCAGTCTGTTTGCAGCCACTGCTGGAGAATGGGAACTGTGCTAAATGTGCTCAGGCTCTCCAGCTCAGCCCCTTTTAACATAAATTGAAAAGCTGAGGATGTACAATATGAAATGGTGACTGAATAACATGGAACACTTGTCAGCTCTCATCCAACTCATTTACATAGCTGGAAAACATTATTGTTCATTGCTACCTAATGTTTCATCAGATGTTCTTCAGGTGCATACTTAAATAGCAATGAAATAAAAATATTAGAAGTTCTGTATGTTTCAACATTACCCAGTTCAGGTCTGACCTTTTTAAAAATGTTTGTAACACATAAAGTGGAATCAATACCCTTAACTAGCACTCAGTTGTTAAGAAAGACTAAGTCCTTGAATATTTGTAAAAACTGAGTTAGATGTATCAGTTCCTCTATAAACAGAATGAGCCTAAAGGTTGTTTTTTTCGACGTGCCGGTGAGTATCTGAACTCTGGTTTCTGAGAGAAATCAGAAGTGATTAAATCAAGTGGGCACAATGTTAATGTATCAAATAAGTTAAAATTAAAAAAAATTGTACTGTATCCTTAAACAGAAAGGTTAGGTTGGATTCTGACAAATATTCCCATAGGAAGAAGAGATCTACCCTTTTACTCTTTCACCCAAACACTGTAAATAAAAAGCAAGGCAACCTCTTTTTAATACTATTGATTCAGTCTGAGGCCGTATATTCACCCAGCATTTCCAACACTAACCTCATGATTTTTCTCTTAAGATTGGCCAGATTAGGAAAGAAAAAGAAATAAAAATAATACTTACTGATCCTGGCTTTGTAATAAGAACTTCAATCACCACTTTGTGTCAAATCTACAGTTTCCATTGACAACATTGTTTTCCTCAGTTGCAAAAAAGGAAACATGGCAAACTAAGACATTGCACCGGTGCCCAGGACTGGAGTGGGAGTGGGAAATAAGTGTTTATTTGCACCATACATCCCCTGCATTGTGACGAATCAGATATCTCTGTTACAGTTTCAAGAGTCATTGCAAGAACAGACCTCATTCTAGTTTTCAAGATAACCATCTTGAAATCTGTTTTGGAAAGAAATCTCAGGAGGGTAGAAATGTGTCACCTCTTTTGTCTGGTACACTTTGTCTTACACGAAACTGTTGTTTCAATCCCATTATGTGCAAAAATCTTGTGCCTAGTCTTTGTAGATTTAGTCAGAACAGAACAGTAAAATACCTGCCTGATGTCTGGACAAGCACATAACAAACAACTTCACTCACTAATTCCTATATCAAAATCATTAATTTTGTTTGAACTGTCAAAGACTTCAGTGAAGGACATCCAGTCTCAACTTATCAGACTTCAGGTGGTGAGGAATACATCCAGGAAAGCTTTTCCAAGGTGTAATTAGCTCTATTTAGTATATGTACCTTCTTCCTAGCCTGAGTTTATCTACCATCAGATTCTACCCAGTGAAATTCATTATGACTTTCCAGTAAATTAAAAAGTCATTACCATCAGATGGCTTTCCTCACTTAAGTGCTTGTAGACCATGATGAAATCACCTCTTAAACCCCATTATAAAATAAATTGATTGAGAATTTTTACTGTATCTACTCAAAAGACATTAGCTGCTTCTTGAAGTTATTAGGTAGCAAATATACCGGTATGTTCTCTAAAGACTTTCACAACCTCTCTGGCACATCATAAACCCAGTATTTAAGAATGGTAGTTCTTTCTTTAAACATACTTTGTCAGTGTACACTGGGAATTTCTCAGCCCATAGTACATTTCAGAAAAGAGATGCATGGTTTTACGTTTTTCAGCTGTGAAATTCTTTCTCTCTGCCTTCCAAACCTGACAGTTTGCTCTCCAAATTCTCCAAAATGTACCAGTTCTTTTCTTTTGAGAATGGAAACAGGGTCTCCTTAAAGATTTTAAAAATCCTGCTCAGAAAATCCATTCTGTGTCTCCCTTCCAGCTAGTCATGCTCAATCTTCTGAATTTTCCCTTCTAGTTTTATAGATAGGAAACATATATTCTAAATACTAATGATTTGACACATCTATATATGAAAATAATCCCTCTCCTTTACTCAGTAAATTTTTATCCTCTATTGTTATCCAAAGGAAGTCATATATATAAGACTTTGCTATAAAACCTGTTTTATCTTAAAAACTTAAGCAGAACCTCAGTGTTAGACAATTAATTAAGAGCTACAGCTAACTTCAACAAGCCCTATAGACTCCATTTCTCTCTCAATCCATAAATTGCTGTAAAACTTGTTACTCTGGAATGTCTCCTCCAGCAAGAAAATGTTTTAAGAATGAAAAATGGTTGTCACTAGTTTTCAGATCAATTCATGGCAGCAACAACATATCCCTGCCTTTAATGGTGTTCAGCTAAGACTACCCCTCGCTTTCAATGTTGGCTCCTAAAAGTGTTGCTGTATACCTGATTTGGATCGATCTGGCTTGGACTGTAAAAATCTTGTATATATGTATGTATACTGCTGTATATATATCTATAGCGGTATTTTGTGCCACTTTCTGTAAGAAATGAGGGGATCAATATAACTTTTTCCTCTGTGATAGCATAACACAATAACAGCTGACTTACAGCAGTCATGGTTTGATTCCTGTTAGCTGTTGCTGAAGATAAGAAACCTATAACTCTACTGCTAATGTTGCACACCTGGGTGAGAAACTTCAGTCTGAGAAATCCTGCTTAACTTTTTTGAGTGGAGTTGAAAATGTCAGGTCTGAAGAAAAGAGACAAGTTTCATAATCTGGAAGGTATTTTCATTTTAGCACTTTATTAGCCTTCAGTATGTTTTAAGATGGCTTTGAAATATGAAGCCGGAATTTCACCAGGCCCTGCCTTGATTTCAGAGTGAAGGTGGTGCAGTCCAGGTTAGAGACCAGTGCAGTCATATCAGGGATGAGGTTTCCAGGTCCACAGGTAAAAAGCACCTGCTTTTCAATGCATTGTGCTGTCTTGGCACATTGATATACATGTAGTTCCTAAGCTATATGTTCAGATAGGTAGCAGCTTCAATCCCTCCTTCAAACTTGATGGAAATTTCAAAAGTTATATTACAATATCATGAGTTGACAACATTCCACAGCTAAATGGAATAAATTATATTTGTATAGGGTTATCCGAATATTCAGTATTTTTACCTTGTTCCTCCTCCTTGCTTTTGATTTGTTTGCTAGGTTATTATATGAGTAATACATCATTCATGCAGACATGAAAAAGGTAGCACAAATAGTCACTATTGCTGATTTGACTTGACAATCCCTTTTGATTCCTTTTTTCTTGTATTTTTTTAACTATTTCTCTTGACACAACTCCAGCTACTTCTCTCAGTCCCAAAGCTACCATCTGGCCTATAGCTGGGAAAAGCTGTTCTCAGTGTAGAATCTTCCTTATCTGACACTCCAGCTAAGATTTCTTATGATCTCTACTCCCACTATCCTAGGCTTGCTAATAAAAAACAACAACAAATATTACTAAAAGAAACCGAAGCAGAACTTTCATGGCAGGAAAATAATTCATGCCAATGGCTCTAAGCAAATTGGAATTCACTTCAAATACTAACAATCTGCTTACTTGGAATAATTAAAAAACAACAACAACAACACCCAAAAACACAACACCAGGAAACCAAATCCCCAAAACAAACAAACCATCACAAGCCACAACCAACCCCCAAATATCAAAAATCCCACCTGACATCATTGTGCAACAGATACTATGAGAAGAAATACCTGCTCCATCACAACAGTAGAATACTTGAGCTGACATCCTACTTGCTGCTGTTATACTACCAGAGAGAAAGACAAAATGGCCAACCAATCTTTTTATTTCTTACATGAAACAATAAAGCCCATTAATTTTTTTAGAATGTTTGCATTTTTATGGTAGCATATCAAAATAGCACTCAGCTTCATTTTTTGTCATTTGTAGAACAGTGAATGAATCATTACTTAGAATATAATATACTATAGTAACTGTACGAATTTCCCTGAAGTAAACCCTTTCCAAATCTGATTTGCAATACTCGTATCCTGGTCTTTGATTTGTCAAGAGCTAACTGCACAGTAGTACAATAGCAAGCAGAGACAGAGCAGCAAATCACACCAATTTAATTGTGACAGAGACTGGTTATATTATTTTGAATATAAAAAGAAAAAAAAGACTCTCAGAAATTGAACCTTCATGGTGAGAATAAGTTTCACAGAATTCTGCAGGAAAAAACCCAAATATAAACACTAACTGTAGCTTGAAAAAGCAAATCAGACCTGAATGTTGTTTACTCTAGCATTTTCCTCTGCTTGTTTTAATCGTTCTGCAGATTCTATGATTAGGAAACATATATTTCCAGAGATCCAAGTCTATTGAATAGTCCACTAAATCCTATGACCCACAGAGAAGAATTTCTTAGAATATCATACTGTTCCCAGGTTAGTGCTCTTGTGTTCAGAGACTTCTGAACTGGCCAGCACCAGATGCAACAGAAGAATACGTAAACCTCCTACTAATGTGTATTTTTGTGATCAACAGCTGATTGCTAGTGATGGTTTCTTAGGAGTCAGTCCTGAAGCTAATTCTGCCTGAAGTCAGTGTTAATGGCCTGGGCTGTGGGACAGAATGCACCTCAGCAAGGTTTTAGATGAAACCAAATTCATTTGGGGAGCACTCAATAAGCTCGAGGTTAGGTCTGCCATTCAAAGGATACTCAGGCGACTGGAGATACAGATTCAAAGGAACATCACGGTGTTCAGCAAAAAGAAAATTCACAGTGCTACAACTGAGATGGAATGATCCCATCCAATAACACAGGCTGGGATCTGGTTGTGTGGGACTGAAAAACCAGGTTTTTTTCAATCTGGAGAGCAGAAAGTTTACTGTTGTTCGTAATTGTCTAATCAGAGAGTATAATAGGGATGAAACCAGACACTTCTTAGAAATACAAAGTAGGCAAAAAATGGCAAAGGCCAAGCTGAAGCATGGGAAATTCTGATCATATATTAGGAGAAAAATTCATAGGAAAGATAATAAAGCATTGGCTAAAGTGGTATGACGGGATTGTGCCTCAGTCCTTAATACAATAAAATCCAGCTGGAAAAGACTCCAAGAAATCTGACTAAGCTGGCCCTGCTTTGAGGAGCAGATTGGACAAAATGGCCTCCAGAGTTCTCTTCTGGTTTAAATTATTCTATGAAATCACATTTGAGTGACTTAAACCCTGAAAAAATGCTGTCATTTTGTTTTCTTACACATTCTTCTTCTGCTCTAGCTGTCATTTCTGGATATTATTGTAGGCAATAAATGCAGCTCAGTTCTTATCTCCACTTTCTTGATAACAGAATTCTGCTTATGTCAAGAACAAGTTTTCACTAGATCTCTAATCTTATTAATCTGATATCCCATTAAATATTAAAATGGCTATTCATTTTTTTTGATTTTACAGTCCACTGATATTTTTTCTATGGTGAAAATTGTACTGTTTTGTTGATTTTTCCCATGTTGCTTACCTCTTCTAAATTTCTGCTTCTAAAATATTCAGTGTGAGACTAGTGGTCTCCTCTACACTTGAGCTGGAACATCACTGGTGTGTGAGATGGCATAATCTATGTTGTTGCTCTTTCCCTATTTATTAAAAAATATTTTGTTTTCTAACAATAACTGCACTTTAAGCAAAAGATGCTATATGTAAATCTGCTATACATAAATAAAATATATAAAAGCTGAATTTCTAAGAGAAGAAACTTTCAATAGGAAAAATAGGCAATAAAGGGAGGCATGAGGAGGGAAAAGATCCCTACTGCAAGGTCCATCTGTTACTTACAGGAAAAATCATCATTCTGTGGAAACAATTCCTGGCTGAGGAATAGTTGTGCAAATCCACATCACAGTCTCTGCTAACTGAGGGTTTATTCTGCTTGGTATGAAGATGTATGAATATAAATCTGTCTCTGATTGCTTGGGCTTTAGTTGTATTCTTGTTTCCAGGCTAGAAGGGAAGAATTATTCTTCTCTCCAGTATGTTAATTTCTTCTAGACTCCAAATCTTGTATTTCTATTAATCTTATTAGGAATCCATTTCATGAAGAAAGGACAGGATATAAGTTTTAATAATTTATGCATTAATATGGATTTCCAAGAGACTTTGAGTCCTGATCAACAGCTAAAATACATTTGCTGTTTATGAGCTACTTAGGTGGTCACATACTCCACCTAGAGCACGGTGGTTATGTGGCCAATTTTGACACCCCAACAACTCTATCAATTAGCTCAAATTACATTAATCTTAATGGTCTGAGCTCTGCAGTTCATAGATATGTATGAAAGAGACTTTGTGAAACTGTCAAGTAAAATAATCACATTTGTTTGACCATGGGCTTGGTAACTACAGCCACCTTTGCTGGGTTAATATCTCGAGGTCCTGTATCCCTTCTGGACTACCTCTGTGACCTTCACAATGTGCGAGGCTCACCAAACTGGGGAATGCAATGCAGATATCCAGAAACTAGAGCCAGAGCCGCTTGAACAGCTGTGTCCATGTGGAATGATGCAATGTGAAGAAGGTCTAGCCTGAGTTTTGAAAGTGGGATTACCGTATTCACTGCTGTATCCAAGGAAAAAGAATCTATTGAGAACAGGAAGTATGAAGGCCTGTTATCTTGTTCACCTCTGAACCTGCTCATGGGTTAGAAAAATAAGACTAAAATCTCTCTGCTGACCTATTCTAGGGGCAGTTTGGAGTGTTTTACTAGAAATTTCATACATTTATATGTACATGTATATATGTAAAATATTTTTCTCAAATTCTAGCATTTCTATGTATTAAACAAATCAGTACTCAACTGTTTTGCATGAGGGCAAAATACTACATAGGCAGAGATTTAGGAGAAAAACACCATTAGTATGATGCTGTATTTCTTTGACAAGCACATACTTCTTTACAGTATTAAAGCAAGTTCAACTCAAAATTTACATTGCTTTTCCTGGAAAATGCCAAGAGACAAGAAAGTGTAATGTAACATCTCTGTTGATTTTATATCCTGGCTCTCATAGAATGAAAGGGAATTAAGCACTCAGTGCAAAATTTTACCATAAATATGGATGTAGATTCTCTATTCACTGTAGATTCTCTATTGACTAAGAAAGACTTAATTCCCAAGTTGTAAACTTCCATTTGCCTTTATAATTAGGTGATCATGTCCACATGGTTATAAACCAGCACACAGTATTTTACTAAAAACAGACCTGAAATTATTTAGAGAGGAAAATATTTCTTTGTTTCATTGAAACTCACATAAAATAAAAACATTCAAAGCTACAAAAAATAGAGCTGCCCTTTGCCCTTCTATCTTCTCCTTTTCTGTGATGTTATTTTATCACTTGGGTCAAACTCTGGTTAGCTATTCCAGACCAGTATCTTTATTAGTTTTAGATGTCTACTGTTAATATCCTGGTGCATTAAATTACCAAGTTGGCATATTTTGAGAAGTTCAGCCCTTTAGCTGGGATGATGTTAATGACCATACATCATACAGTTGGAGATGAGAAGTACACAGAGCTAGTTTTAGTATCCTCCAGAAGCCAGTTAAAGAAGTATCAAGACACCTTTTGAGGAAATGAAAAGGAGGAAGTTGGGTATGTTCAAGAGAGTTGGGGTTGTTCAACCTGGAGAAGAGAAGGCTCCAGAAAGACCTTATAGCACCTTCAGTACTTAAAGGTTGCTTATAAAAAGAGGCAGAGCCACCTTTTACATAGGAAGATAGTGATAGACGGGGGGAAAGGTTTTAAACTAAAAGGGGAGAAATTTAGATTAGATGTTAAGAAGAAATTCTTTGCTGTGAGGGTGGTGAGGTACTGGAACATGTTACCAAGAGGACCTGTGGTTGCTCCATCCCTGTAAGTGTTCAAGACCAGGTTGGACGGGGCTTTGAGCAACCAGGTCTAGTGGAAGGTGTTCCTGCCTAGGTCAGGGAGTGGGAACTAGATGATCTTTTTAGGCCACTTCTAATCCAAACCATTCTATGGTTCTATGAAACGTGGAGTACCCTGCTCTAGTCATGTTGATCTTGAAGTGCCCATTACAAACACAACCACAAGACAAGCTCAAGTGACAGGGTGGGATTTTATCTGGACAAACAGGCAAAAGTCTGAATCTATCATATCTCATCAAAAAGGGAAGCAAATTTATATTTAAGACTATGTCCCAGAAGAAAATGTGGAAGGTAAGTGGAGACAAAAAAATAGAGCTTTTCAGATGACTAGAAAGAAAAAGTTAGGAAAGGAAAAACAAAGAGCTCAGAAACGTGATAAAAACATTAGCTAACCATTGATCAAATGAATGAGTATTTCATGGGCGGGGGGGATTAAAACTGAGCAGCATTATAAAGAGAAATAACAACTAAGTGGTGGTTGATCATAACAAGGAATCTGAATTGTAATTAAACATTGATTGTAAAAAGTGGAATTCAGAGGAGAAGCTTTTGCCCCTAAATAATAGTTCATATGTGAATGCAGTTTTTAATGAGAAATTCTTTCAACTCCTTCCATTAGGATGTGACAAGTTTCATTAGAGAAATATTTGGTGATAATTTTTTCTCCTCTCCCTCTATTTGGTAATTCATCCCCACTCATGTTCACATTCCATTTTTGTCTTTGGTGAACTTTCCCTTTTATCATAAAAGGAGCAAGTCATCAGGTCCATATTTTGCTAATATGGAGGAGAAAGAGCAAGAAAGTATTAATGAAACTTCACTCAAAATAGAAGAGAGCCCAATAGCGTCCAGGAGCTAATAAGCAAGTATTCTACTAAGGTTGGGAGGATGTTATTTAGTTTTGGTTTGGGTTCTTCTGCAACGTTTCTGTTTGCAGAGGACATATGTGCTAATATATATTTATTTAAAAGGTCATGATTTGATATTTTTCCAGCCAAAATGCAAAAGACATGAAAATACAACTTTTGAGCTGAAAAGAGCCATTGAGGTCAGTGATCAGAGAGTGAACACATGATAATATAGCAAAAAAGCTAAGAAGTCAGAGCTAGGCTACTACTATTTCTACATTAAAAGTTCAGACTTTTGGTAAGTAACATTTATATGAAAACATTATATTGAAATAAAATACAGGCTGCTGTACACAATCAAATCGTGGGAGGCTTTGAGGGTTTTTTGGGTTGGCTATTTTTTTTATCTCCACAGATTTTATCTTACACATTTCCAGGCCCAAGAGAGAAAGTTAACCCACTGAGGGCCCCATGAGAAAACCAGCTGATCCTGGCATGGGCACTGTGACTCTGATCACACCGAAGATTGCAACTCAGCAGCTAATGTGATGGTTAGGTGAACAAGGTAGCAGCACTAGTCAAAGGGATAGTAGGGTTTGAACAAAATTAAAATCAACACATATATGGCATTTTGAATTAATTTCTATAAATAGAATACAGACTCAGGCTGAAAGAAAAAGGAAACCTCTACAAGTACTTGAGAAAAAAGACACTATGAATGATTTTCAGTTATGTTAATTTGTTTATGATTTTTAATTAAAGAAGTTTTTCTAAGGCAACAGTAGCTAATGGCTGCATTTCTTTCTGTGGACTGTGCTGAACTACACAAGCATGCCTGCCATGGAAATCTGGATGATTTATTTGTTCCTGATCTAATCCTGAGCAATAATGTCTCCCTGAATTATGACAGCACCTTCATGAGAAAATAATAAAATATAAGGAGCTCTACCGTGTCTTACGAGGGAAAAAAATCTGGATGAGGAACCATTGCAACTGATACTTTTACATTTTTTAATCAATTTCAAATCCAATGTCATATTTTACAAAAATTTAGGTTAAAAAGTAAAAATTAAAATCACAATACTTAAATTAATATACCAGAATAATTTTTAAAGATATTATCAGAGATATCTTTCGAACTCCAAACTCACAACTATTCATCTACCCTGTTTATCTAACCTAATCATCTGCCTTCATCTACCTATTTTCACAACTCCTCATCTATTGCAAGAAACCTAACTGGCTAAGTAGCATAGATTTCAATAAAATAGCAGCATTTGAACAGTGTTTTGAAAAAGGCTATACAGCTTTTTGGGGAAAACAAATGAATTATGCATCTTAAATATCAACAAATATTTATACAGCTAACAATCTGCAGCTTAACTGGTCTCTAGAAATTTAAAGAAAGGGCATATTGTAGTACTCCATGATAAACTCAATAATAATTGGAATTCCTACCAGGCTGTTAACTAATGCAGACATATTAACACATATTTTTAGCTGAGTTTATTATGTTCTAATAAAATTTAAAGAAGCATAGCTGAAGGGTAGAGAAGTAGCAGCATCTGCTCTACTACCAGCTCTGCGTTCTGCTATGCCATTTAGACACTGCCAGTGTGTATGTTTTTGAAATGCTGAAACAAAGTCATAGATTGATCCACTATTACTGCTTTTAAAATGTCTGTGTATAAGCCTCTACTTTAAAATTCTGTGATACAGCTTTTCTGGAGAGATGCAATCCCAAAAGTAGCAGTCTGAAACAGAGACCCAGATCAACAGAAGTGATGGCACTTGATCCTTATGAGGGTCTCTCAGAAATCTGCTTCCACTATGTGCATCCCTAAACATAGATGCGACCCTTTCTTTGATGTCCAGGCTCAAAAAAAGAAAAAAAAATCTGTAATTTTTACAAATATTTTGTACATATAATCTTGAACTGCTGAAAGGTTGGTGTCTGTTTCACGTCTGGGAATTGTCCTACATGGAGAGGGCACAAATGTCAAATGGAAGATAATTAATTTTATAGTACCGATGTTTCTTATGTGATACTGATTGCTCTGAAGGACAACAAATTTACAGGCAAAGAAGAATCTGGGCCTTTACATGTAATTTTGAGCAATTAATGTTGAATGAAAAAACCAGTTCTTTAACTCTTCACAAACTTTTTGGTCATTTCTACAATTTCACCTCGTGCTTCACATCTGCTTACAGGCTGCTAGAGTGAGGCAGTCTTGTCAATGGCACACCTAAGTTATAATGGGTTAATTCTCATCTTTCTGGGCAACACTAGTGCTTGACAAGGTGTGAGATCTGAGGGCACATCAGCAGCATGGAGCATGTTGAGTGCCTCAGACAGTGTCATTCAGACACCTCAAGGAATGTCTCCCCTAGGTTATACCACAGAAATGATGTTATAATCTGAGAAGCTGTTCCCCTAGATTTGCTTTACCTTAGAAATCATGAAGAAATAATTTAGCTGACTTCAGGCAACAGGACAATGCTCTTTGGAGTTTTCATGTCAGGCAGACAATAAAAAACAAACAGTCTTAGTCCTATTTATTGAGTATTCTTTGATTTAAGGAGCAAGGTAACATTAGGAGCGTAGGCACTTTTGGGAAGACGCATATACACGAATCAGTTTAATAATTTGTGAAGTAATAAAAATAAATAATTTCCTTTTAAAAAAATGTTTAATGTCAATTATATGTAATCTATGATGTAGCTCTGCTAATTCAGTCCTCTTTCCTGAAATATGTACTCTAGGGACTTCAGTACATGAGCATCTTTTATTACAATGTCATTTGCATACAATAGCAAAAATGAATGCAAGGCAAGGCAAGGGAAGAGCAGACAGATGAACCACTGCAGCAATCATCAAATTAAAACCAGGAATTGATCAGGACACCTCTGAAGGAAGGCTGGGAATCTGTTAGATACAAGAATGACTGCCCTTTACAGGCTGTTCAAGGGGACTTAAAAAACACACATGAATGTGGATTAGTAAAGGAGAAGGGTCAGGTGGAAATTTTTTAAACTCCCTTTGTCAGTCTGTTTCAAATGCCTGACCAAGAAGAGCATCCTAAACCATCATTAATAAAAATAAATAAGAGCCTACCAGAAATGCGATCCATGCCATAATGCAACTAATTGGTGTCTAGAGAGTAAGAAAGTGTTTAAGTAAGAAAATAAATGGGAAGGTTATTGATGACTCCCTTCTCTCCAGAGATATGATGTTCAACATCTTTCAGTTTTCAGCACCTTGCTCATTTTTCCAGCAGGGATATGGGTCACCTTATTGTAGAGCTTAGTCTGGTGCCAATAGGTTTGCTTTTTAATTGCCTTTCACAAGGGTTTTAGGAGGCTTGCAGAGATCCCAGGAGACACCCAAGAGTACAGGATGAAGAGCATGGAGGCAGTTCTGTCTGCCCACAGATCACACTAACAGAGCAAATATCCCATATAAGAAATCCAAGAAAGATTGCACTGCACTTACAGTTTCTTAATATCATTACACTGCTACTCAATGCAAGAAAGGAAATCCACAACTGTTAGCTCCTAAATGAGAGTAACTTTCCTAAGGAGCAATAAGTTCCCTTCAATCTTTCTTGTCCTATGCTGCTTTCTCACCATGCTCACTATCCTTTCTCAGCATCTGATAGTTGCATAAAACAAGAAATTACTACTTTATAATTTTCTAAATGTCTAAATATTAGTGGAGAAAATTATTGTAGTTCCCTTTTCTTAAATGGAAAATCTGAATCCAGTTTCTGTGTGGCTACACAGAGTGCCAAATAATATGTAAATAATATATAGATGTAATGCATTATTTCATATTTCTCAAAATAAAGTTTAGAGATTACAGTGTACTCTATAAACAACTTTATTGTTTATATTAATTTTTTATCTCTTCTACATACTTACACAATTACTATACTACCTCGGGACCTCAAAACCCTTTAAAATGCAGATTTTGGTAAGACTGGAGAAGAAAACAGCAGTGCTATTATACTTAGCTAACAAAGGAGGTTAAGCAGCCCAAGATCCTCTGACTCTGACTACATCTCAGTTGAAATTCTGTACATTGACACCTGTAAGGATCTAGAAGAGCAAGTGGAGGCTTATGTTATCAGGATATACACACAGCTAACTATACATGTCTGCTTCTGAAGGAGTTTTCAGAAACTATTGTGCTGCTTTAAATTGGTGATGACATCGATGACAGAGACCAAAATTATTTAAGAAATGTCCACCAAGGTTGTTTCTGTAGCTTTGATTTCCTAACAACTGCAGAAAAATTGGGCCCTTTTGTCTTTGGGTTTTTCTTCTTTGCTGTTTTTTTTTTTTTAAAAAAAGATTGTTACATAAAATTTAAGTAAATCAGTCAATCCTGGGTTTTCTGCTTTCTAGACTGGTGGACTACCCTCTAGTACTGTATTCATTATGGTCTGAATGTACTTATTTTGCTTTGTCTAAAGCAATTTTAAGCATTCTCAAAACTTTGTAGATTCAAAGAACATAATTTTACCCTGAATGTTACTTAGCTTGATACTTTTGTTTATTTAAAGCTTATTAAGCAACCTGTTAAATTAGTATGTAGCATTATAATATATCTTTCAGGTTTCTTGCAGCTGATTTCTTCGAGGGTTGTTTAACAGAGAAGCCCTGGCTGATGGAATGATGGTCTCGAGGGATTTGCAGCTTACTGAAGGAGCAGGGTTTTTTTGCACAAGTTGTATCTGTGCCTCACTGAATTCTTTTAGAAATCAGATGTTAATTGTATCAATAAAAAGAGCTGTAGTGCCTTTCACAGGTCCTGTGACAACCACTTTTACTTCAGCTGGGGTTCTTAAAATGTTCTTTGACTGTATTATTCCACAGCTGACTTGTACCACACAGGTAGTATTTCTCCCAGAGCCATGTAGCAAGAAATTTGAAACTGCTGGGGAAACATCCACAGGGCTTGCTCAGCACCAGGCATATCAGGGGTCTCAAAAGAAAACCAATACATTATTCCCATAGACCAGCAATCAGTAATAAAATGGCATTTTCATCAGTAATAACAGAACACTTTTGCATTCATGCAAACTCCACCATTATTTCAAATTCAATTAGATCTGCTATTCCTTGTTAAAATATTTTTAAAATTGTAAACATGGATCACAATTTGTGCAGCATCAATTTTACTAATGGAGAGGAAAGACAAAGAGGTACAAGCAGTTCTGCATATATGTAAGGTTTTATGATGAGTTCCTCTCAAAATGAACTCTGAAATACTCTGTGTTTTGCATTATTCTCTTTAGCACTCCATTAGAGTTTCAACCACTTCCAAGATGTCCCATTATTAGTGAATCAAGAATATATCTCAGAAGAGCTTAACTTTGTAACTTCTGTTTTAGGGAAAGCACTCTCATAGTGGGATCTGAAAGGAAATACTGTTGGTTATTGTAGAGAACACCATAAATACTTTAACATGTCATATTTCAGTTCCTTATTTAATAGAAATTAACACAAAATTGGAATAGATTCTATGCAGTACACCTCATAATTTTTTAGCTGGATAGATGACATTGACTCAAAATACTAGCATAGGAATAAAGTTTATAAACTATTATGCAGAAAAACCCATAATCCTTACTAATGAAGTGCTGAATAAGAGCTAAATTCTTCTCAGTGCTCAGCATAATGCAGAGGTTAGAAAGAGACGAGTCAAATATCAGATGAGGCAGCTACTATTTCTATTACCTAGAAATTCATCAGTTTTTTTTGTTGTTGTTTTGGTTTGTGTTGTTGTTGTTGTTTGTTGTTTTTTTTTAGAATTAAAGATGATCTATTTTCAAATCCCCGCCGTTGGGGAGGCTTTTCTTTTGGTTGGTTGGTTGGGGTTTTTCTCCCACTCTAAAGAAATGCAGATACTTAGCACAGCCAAGTAAATGGCATTAACAAGGCACTTTTATTTTTTTTTTGATGTTTAATTAGCCAGAGTAGAGAGAGTAGCGCCACCATTCTGGAGCCCAGAATATTTGCCCATGTCTGAACCTGCTCTGAAGTATGATGTTTAAGCAAAGCCCTTGCTGCCCTGGTCCAGTGATGGCCATGGTGCACTCTGAGCTTGGAGACGGCTTCCACAGCCCCTTTCATCTGTTCTTCTGTTCTTTCTGGGACCTGCTGATCCTCTGATAGGAGTGGGAATGACCCACATTTAAAATCTTGGGTTTTATACTAGTGTTTTTGCATTGATTTATCTTTTTTATTTATTTTAAAATCCTCCTTTGTCTCTTTGCTAATATTGCCCAACACTTTCCACCTACCAGAAAACCCTGTCAGTCCTCCCAGCATGCAAACTCAATAGCTTTTCAATGTGACTTTTCCCATGGCAGAACAAAATGGAATTAATCTGTTAAAAAAACAGTCAATTGAAAAAGAGATTGGCTATTTTGAGTTCACTAGTTTTTTTCTTAATGTTACTAAAGTCAGAGTAGGAGTCATGGTTTAATTCTTTCTGAATTGCAGTTCAATCAGGACTTGTTAAAATAGTTCCCACGTGGAAAAATAATCCATAAACAAAGAAAGAGAGGAGTTGAGCCTGCATTTCAAGGAAAACCCCCCAGAACTTTGAAAACCAAGGTAAAAAACTTACTCTGTTTTTCTTGTTATCAGTAGGGAAGCTTGCAACACACATAAGTGGTGCACAACTTGGAGAAAGTCTGTTCAAAAGACATTATGAATACTACATTGAAGGAAAAGAGAACCATGGTGGTTTTTTCCTCCCCTCCTCCCCCTTCCTCCATAAGGAGGGTTTGCAATATATGGTATAATGAAGGACTTAGAAAAAGTCTGCTCAAATGGTGTTATGAATACTGTGCTAATAGACAATCTATTTTCCATGCCTCCATGGAAATAAACCAGCTGCCTTCACTAGAAATGGATGGGGCTTATTTTTACTCTGTCTTATTTCAGAGAATCCTGACATTTTCCTTATAGTAGAATTTCAACTATACATATACTAGAAAAAAAATAAAAGTAAAAGAACACAAACCCTTTTGTTTATAAAAGTAAAAATTGCAAACCCCTTTTGTTTATAAAAGTAAAAAATTACAAACAAAAAAACCTACAAAAACCACCTTCAATAAACAAAGTAGAAATTCCTCTGCTTTTTTTTTTTTTTTTTTTCAAAAACCTGTTCCTCATAGTCAGTTTTAAAACTGACTGTTTAGTGTCACCCTGGACACCTGATGATTTTTAATATAACTGAAACATTTTTGTTCTGTTCAAAAAGAGGAACTATCTCCATGTGGGCTTGAAGACAAATACCAATCAACATGACAGGCAGAAACAAACATATGCTCTGCTGTATGTTAATGTGTCCTAATTCCCTCTTCATCTAAAGTGGTGGAGAGTCAAAAACCCACAGAAATCTATACTGTTTTTGAATTATGAACATAGGTCTCAGGTTATCCCAGAAGTGCACACTTCAGCAACTGCTGCATTTAGTAGACGGGCAGATTAAATGATTAATTTTAAGTTGCTTAAATTATATGCAGTTCATTCGATTTTATATAATACTGTAAGTTTACTGATTGCAATAAGCATTGTGTATTGCTCAGTAACTCTTATTCCCTTTGACTGAGTTTCTGGGATATTAACAATTTCTATGTATTCACATTCTAGAAACCTCTCCAGGTATCAGCATACAAAATTAGCTAAAAATATAAAATAAATCTATCTATAAACTATACTCTGCAAAAACTCACTGACCCTGAGAAACCAGATATTACAAGGCTTTTAGTTACAGAATAATAGAGACTAACATTGCAATTCTGCTCCTAAAGAACATCAGGGGCATTCTGTGAATGACTCCTGTAATAATAAGACTTTGCATAAGAAAGATATCATTGTATGGTCACCCACTACAATCTGCATAAACATACCATAGAAATCAATCTAGTAATATCTCCATTGAGTCACTTCTCATTATACTGGAGTATACCCTTTAAATCCAATTTGGGCATAGCATTGTTAGAATTATAAATTTGATTCCATGTTAAATATATTTTATTTTTTTCTACTTTGAATTTTTGAAGTACCAGGCACTTCATTCACTTGTAATATTTTTTCTGCTGTGAGAAACCTTTCACAGTCTTACACCACAATTACCGTCTTTCAATATTCTTTAGGATATATTTGTTACAGGAAAATGGTTTGGTGAAAATCAGCTACTTTTCCACCTTAAGGCTGATTCTTATTTGCATTATATCTATGTGTTTGCTGAGCAACACAAAGGGATTTTAAGGATAATGAGTATCATCATGGTCACCCTCACATAGCGAATAAGATATAGGATAAAATATAATAAGATAATATAAGATACATAAGTTAAAATAAACAACAAACACTGGTTTTCTATGTGATTGAAACTCTTAGTGGATTTCAGTTGGTGAGATTACCTTTTTTATTTCCATAAGCCTGGGAGACATTCTCAAGCATAGGAGATTCAGAAAAATGCCACTACATGTAGCCATGGGTCTCCTCGCAACACCTTGTGAGATATGTGCAGTGGATATAGTTGCATTTGAGCCAGTAACCCCAGAGAGTGTTTGCCATCAAAAGGAAAAGCAGACCCTGCTAAAGTGCAATTTTTCTCTCCTAAAACAGACATCTGAACTCAGCCAGATGAGCTGTGCCCTGAAAGGACCTCCAACAACTCCAAGTGGTAGCCAGGGCAAAAATGTCAGATGTAAGCATACTTAGAGGCGTTGCATGCAGTTATGTTAAATTAATTCCAACCTCACTGTATTGCTTTTGAAAAGATTGGTTTAGAAAAAAAAATGTTAAAATTCAAAACTCATTTCTTGTGTGGAGAACAGGTATGTTTAATTAAGAGTCCCTGTTCCCTGAGGAAACAAAATTTCTGGTTTCTGAACAGAACTTGTTGGGAAGAATAGGGCACCTCAGTGCTTGTACAGGGAATTCAAAATGACATAAAGGGTCAAGATGCTTACATAACTAGATGCTCTAAAACATATTTTTTCTAGGTGTAATTGTACAAAATTATCAGATTTATTAAAAATGTGATCAATTCTCTAGTAAGTATTCTTTTCTTTATTTGTTATTCCTTTAGCACTGGCAATAATTCGATTTCAGTTAATGGGGTATGGATATAGGTAAAACACTCAGGTATTTAGGATTCTGAAAGTAATCACTATTTTCTTTCAGAAAATTTGTTTTCATAGGTACAAACTTTTTTCTAGATAAAAACATCATATCAAAATCTTACACAATAGTTTGTTTATCTTGGTTCTTCTGTTCTTTCAATATTTCATCTTCATTTTAGGAGTAATTTTTCAGAGATAATTTATCTAACTAGGTTTGGAGGTATTTTTTCCATGACAAAACAATGAACAAGGAAAAGAAAAATTTTTCTTACAGGATCAGTAGAATACCAGGGTTAAGTATATATAGAGTTATTGTAAGAATTATTTGCAAGTAGTAGTGATTTTATCTATTGTCTCATTTGTTTGGAATTTAAGTAAAAATGAAGCTAAATGTCACTTGAAATGCAACCTATCTTCTAATTACAGCTCTTTCCTTATAAAGGGAAAGATATAAATCCAAATCAGAAAAAAATTTACTATATTGCAGTGAACAAAGAGACTAAATGGCAGATCCAGAACTGAACTAATGTATCTGAGTATTTGTGTCTCCCCTCAGTTCATCAGAAGACTCTCTTGTTCTTTATTATTTGGAAATTTTAAGAACTGGGATAATTACATTAATCGTGAGAAAAATCTGTTGGTGACAGAAGAGGGGTGGGACTGCTTACTGAAAAACTTATAGAGGGTTCCATTTCAGTGAAACAGTATCTATTCCATTGTGGCCAAGAACCATGTATATATGAATAGAGAGCTACAAATAATGATGTGGGTTTGTTAACCTGGGAAACAGTGATGCTGAAACATACTTAGGGCCATAGTGGATAATCAACTAATAATGAGATCCCAGGTGACTATGCAGTATAAAGAAATAATGGATAGAAATATGGAATAGTGAATAGGAGTTGTGAGATTATAATACATCTGCATTTGACAATAATTAAACCATTCATGGAATAATTTGTCCGTTTCTGCTATCAGTGCATTGAGCGATGCTAAAGTCCTGCAAAGAATCGAGAGTGGAGCAGGGCTGAGTAACTAAAACCTGGATAGCAGTGTGGTGTCCTGTGGGACAGAAAGTACTTCATTTTTCCAAGGAGAAAACTACACAATCACTTGATGGTGTGTCTACGTATCCATGTGGACCACAGAAATTCAACAGAAGTCTTTTCAATCTAGAATACTAAAGCAAAACATCACCAATAGTGCAAGGCCAAGAGACTGGAATGTAGGGATGGGACAAGGGGCAATTTTTCAGCAAACTTCCCAATCTGATCATTCACAGGACTCTCTGGTAGTCATACCAGAGAGACTTTCACAGGCTCCAGTGGCCTGATGAGTACCTGGCTTGACTCCCTGCATGTCCCACGCTCACACACATCCAGCTCAGGTCCTTTCCTTACTGGTTCAACCTCAGGTTTCCCTTAGCAGAGTCTGAGATGTCTCGTTGCTTAAAGCAATTTATTCATGATACAGTAACACAGAAACAGCCCGAGCTGGTGCCTCCAAGGAGGCAACCCAACAAAGGAACCCTTGGGCTGTTATACCCTCACAGTCCAAGCATGGAGAAAGTCTTGCTCTGCCTCCTGAATCTTGGAGTCCTGCTCTGTCTCTCAATGTCTGGTCCTCTGGCTGGTGCCACAGGTCCCCGGGGCCTTTGTTATGCAAAGGGTCAACAGTTCACAGCCTCTTGCCTGGGGCTTCCACCCTCCAGAGCTCAATCTGCAGCTCACGCTGAACCGGCACCCTGAGCTACTGCACTGAATATGTATTCCTCAACAGTAATGGCTTTAAACTGATCGAGGGAGGTTTAGATTTCATATTAGGAAGAAATTCTTTACTGTGAGGGTGGTGATGCATTGGCACAGGTTACCCAGAGAACCTGTGGTTGTTCCATTGCTGCAAGTGCAAGACTGGATGGGGTTTTGAGCAGTCTGGTCTAGTAGGTGGCATCTCTGCCCCATAGTAAGGGATTGGAACAAGATGCTTTTTAAGAACCTTTCCAATTCAAACCATTTATGTATCTATGATTGAAATTCAACAGGGGAAAAAAAAGATAAATTAATGAAGATGATTAATCGGTGGAATTGCTTTCTAAATTTTATGGTGAAGTTTCCATCATTAGAAACTCTAAAGCCAGGACTGGATGCTTGTTCCACAGGACATCACACACTTTTTTCATCTCTGACCATTGCACTTTAGGTATAAATTGATGCATGACATTCCCACAGTTTCAATTTTTAAAAACAAATTGGAGTGTTCTCTAAAGCCCACCAAAATCTATGAATGCTGTTTATTGATATGGAGAAAAGGCTGGCACTTGCAGATTTGGTTTGGAATATTGCTTCTCAATTTGAACAAAAAGAATAGTGTAAACTTTTATTAAAGACTGCAGTTTACAGCTTATATATGCTTAAGATTTTACAATTATGTGGAGGCTGAGGTCTCTCAGCCACAGGCAGTAGATCACAGGCATGGCTTGATCTTATAGATGCTGCTCACATGGAAGCACACACCAAAATGAGAGCATTGTAGAGCTGCATGACAGATGGTCTCAGCTTAGAGGGTGCAAAATTTGGGCAGTTCTGGTCCTGATGTCCTTGTGCTTCCACTGGGAGGAAACTCTACCTAAGTCAAGAACTACTAAAATAAGAATATAAAAGTGGAAACTGTGGTGTGATATGGCCAGGTGGTAGTTTATGGTGCAGACCTCAACACCAAAGAAGGGAGACACTGAAGCTGGTGACTTTGCACAGAAAACCATCACATGGTTCCCAGTACCATACAGAAACCCTGGGACTGACTCCAGTGTCTTCTACTCGTGCTATTTGAGGTGCAGAGTCTGGCCTCTTTGTAGGAGTCCACAATCTACAATAAGGAAAATTATAGCAAACACAGCTTTGAAGAAGAACACTGCTACCTTAAGCCTTGGACATTTAGGAAGACCAGTCTGATTTCGCAAGTTGTTATTCTCCTTGTTTGCTATATCAGTGGTTTGTTCCAATGCCTTTCCCCAGGAGGCTGAGCCTGAACTGTATTTCAGGGGCAATTCGGAAACTAGAAGGCAAGCTAGGTCTCATTTTTGAAAATTAACATTTAACTTTAATTGTTTCTTCCCATGCTTCTTTGGAAATTATTCCTCAGTGCAAAGTGAAGAATGGAAAAGGTTATGTTCAATTGTAGATTTTTAAAAAAACCCTGAACTTTAGCTCTAGTTTATCACCTTGTCTTCTTAAATATAGCAATAAAACCAAAACAAACCTTGTCTGCACGCCTGCTTTACATTAGAGCTTTACAAGGAAAGTTATACGTTGTCAGTGCTCTACTGAAAACAAAAATAGGCAATTTGCTCTTGTGTAGTTCAGGGCAAAATAGCCTTGAGAAAATGTTATTGATGTAGTGCATTTATGTAGGGTTGCAAGACAAATTATGCCATCAGCAAATAAGGTCAGAGTAGCAGAGTGAATTGCTGGCAAAAATAGGTTCCTTGCAAAGGACAAAGGTTGTTTAAAATGCATATAAACCTTGAAGTCAGATGAGAAGAAATAGTAACAGACTCAGCATAGAATGTAGTATTTTAAAGCTCCCCAAAACTCCATATGATATCTTTTGTGGATGACTGTTAGCTTTTCAGGAAGGATGAAGAGGGCAGCATGGCAGAATATCTGCCTGTCATTACTGGGAGGCAGCTTAAGGGCTCCCATGACGTACTGTGTAGCTGTTTCAGTTAGACTGGGGACCCTGCCTTCAGAGGGGAAAGCGCTGCTTTTAGGGATGAGTTACCACTGCTTTTTTTTGAGTCCTAAAGAAGTTAATGTGGTTTTCTACAGCAGGGAAGAAGAAATACATCAAGAGATGCCAAACAATCTACTTAACAGGTATAGACATGAGTACAGAGAAGAGTACACTATTTAGTTTTTAATAAAGAATTCTGTTCTACAGTTCTGAATTCTTCATGTAATTTCTCATCTGTCTGAAACATGTTTAACAGGTTATGCTAAATTATTCCTAGTGCACTTCAAGTTTTTCCACCAATCATAAAAACGAGTTTTGAAGGTGTATTTCTGGACATGTTCTGGGCTGGCCAGATTATAGGATCAGTTCTTTAAGAAAAAAATTCCATAGTCATACTAATTTGATCAATAATCCCTAAATAAAGCAACATTAAGCATGTCAACATTATTTTGAAGTTACAATTGGCATTACATACGTTTTTTAAAAGAGCAAAATCATTGCCTATCAGGTACACCTGTGAATTGTTTGCCCTCATGTTATGCATTTCACACTAGTTATTCATGACGACTTTTGGAGAAGACATTGGAAAAAAGATCTCCTTTTTAAGAATATTCTAATTCTTGGGATAGAGCAACATATAGGATGAGTGCACAGGTACAGCCAAAGCTGGGGGTATGTTTACACCACTGATGCTACCTCAAGACCATCTGCCCATGTTGAGCACCACGAGAGAGCGAGTCAGAGTGGCTCAGAGCTGAGCCTGTGAATGAGCTACCACTATCCTTGCAGGTGGTGAAGGTTCTCTAGGCAAGCTCCATCCTAAGCCCATACCTGTCTGACAGCAAACACCATAGCTGCATGTGTACAACTGTTCCACTACATCCAGGCTTGAACCCTGGCATACAATGATCTCATGTTCTCAGCATGTTCCTCATCCCAGGCAACAACTGGACATTGCTCACAGAATCATAGAATATCCTGAGTTGGAAGGGACCCATGAGGATCACTGAGTCCAACTCCTGACCTTGCACAGGACAACCCCAAGATGGTCAAGTGCAGTCCAAGATCTGTTCCTGATAGGCAGTTTGGGTATCAACAACTTACTTTTAGGGCTTAGGAGTCTTGCCCAGACATCACTGCTGTGCATTTGAATCAGGCTAGGATTAATGGGATAAGCCCTGTCTGGTGAGACCTTGCTCTGCTCTGCTCTCCTCGAGTGGATCCCTGCATGTTATGCCACCCCAGGAGCCACCAACCCCCCACTCCCAGCTTGTACTATGAATAGCCATAGTCTCAGTGGGCAGTTTGAAACATGAACAATTAGCTATTCTTTCAAATGAGAACTTTCTCCTTTCAAACCTTTAAACATCATGGCTGAACTAATCTATCATGACAGTAAATCATACAATATGGTCACTGATGCTAAATTGACAGTTACAGCTGCTTTCTCATGCTTGTTTTAATCTTTCCAAAACTTTGAAACACCACCTCTTACTTCCCGGGCACATGTGAAACACTGTCACTGTGCTTCTGCTTTCCCAAATGTTACTTGCTGAATAAGACTAAAGAACATTTGTGTCCTTTGATTGTGATTTAAGAAAAAAAAATCCATGAAACAGGTTTATACAACAAGAAGGACTTTAAACAGTGTGATTGAGAAGGAATTATCTTCTTTACGAAGTAGGCAGGTGCTTACATATATATACTTCATAATTATAATTAAGAAATAGACCTGGAAAGTTCTGTTATGGATCAGCAGCTAAAGTAATAACCTGTGAGACTGGGTTCCTCGGTTGCAATCCTGATTTATCAGCAGCTTCTAAGTTAGCAGTAAGTAAGATCTGAGCCAAACTCCGACATCATTTAAAGGTGCTTTATGCTGGTGTAACTCAATTGATTCTAATGGAGTCACTTTCACTTTACGTCAATGAAAGTGAAATCGGGATATCATTACAGTCTCAGTTAACTCATCTACCAAGCAGATTCAGTGTATTGATTAGAGCTAGGGGAGAGTTTAGAGCTGCAATTTTTATTTTCTTCTTAAAAAATACTGCTTCTTGGAATTAAAAAATTTGTAGGAGATGTGACATTGTTCTTACTTAAAGACTTTACTTCTTTTACTTTAAAAAGAATGTGTTGGATTCTTGGACTGAAAAAATGCATGATTTTTATAGAATTATAGAATCACTAAGTTTGGAAAAGACCTCTAAGTTCATTGAGTCCAATGATATTCTTCTGAAACCAGGCAAGGAAATGTGGCTGGAAATCACACATTTAAAAATTGTGATTTTTTTTAAAGTTTGAGTTCCTTGAGAAAAATTTTCTGTTTGCTTATTTCAGCTCAGATTTCAATATATAAACAAACACTGAAATGCCAAATTTTCCTCAGGCAATTTTAAAAATATTTGCATGGCAAGTTGAGTATGAGTCAGCAGTGTGCCCCGGCAGCCAGGAGGGCCAACCATGTCCTGAGGTGCATTAAACACAGCATCAGCAGCCGGTCAAAGAAGGTGACTGTCCTGCTCTGCTCTGTACTGGTGTGACCTCAGCTTGAGTATTGTGTGCAGTTTTGGGCACAACAATATAGAAAAGACATTGAGCTATTAGAGACCATCCAGAGGAGGGCCATGAGGATGGTGAAGGGCCTTAAGGGGAAGCTGTATGAGGAGCAGCTGAAGTCACTTGCTCTGTTCAGCCTGGAGAAGACGGAACCAAGGGGAGACCTCATTGAAGCTACAACTTCCTCATGAGGGTAAGAGGAGGGACAGGCACTCTCATCATGAGTGACAGGACCGGAGGAAATGGAATTAAGCTGTATTGGGGGAGGTTTAGGTTAGATATAAGGGAAAAGTTTTTCACCCAGAGGGGTGTTGGGCACTGGAACAGGCTCCCCAGGGAAGTGATCACAGCACCAAGCCTGATGTAGTTCAAGAAGCATTTGGACAACACTCAGAGGCACATAGTGTGATTCTTGGGTTGTCCTGCACAGGGCTGGGAGTTGGACTTGATGATCATGATGAGTCCTTTCCAACTCACAGTATTCTATGATTCTGTGATCTCTAGTGTTTATTTACTTTATAGAGGTGTTTGAAGGCTCAAGTCTAAAAAAATTACTTTGGGAAAAAAGGACTTAAAAAGAGTTAAGCCAGTATTTATTACAAGCTCCACTAAATTCCAGTTATTCATACTCACCCTTCTAACTTTCTTGACTTCTCATGTGACATATTTTTAGCATGTTTCTATCCCCTTTAGGCTGTCTGCTTCCTTTGGAAGTACTATATACATATTATGATGGGCAATCTGGCTTTGCTGCAGGAAAAGGCATAGAACCATAGAATGGTTTGGGTCAGAAGGGATTTTAAAGATCATCTAGCTCCAAATCTCCTGCCACTCCTCTCATTACACCAGGATGCTCAGGGCCCCATCCAACCTGCCCTTGAACACTTCCAGGGATGAGGCACTCACAACTTCTCAGGGTGACTTGTGCCAGTGCCCCACCACTCTCAACGTAAAGGATTCATTTCTAATATCCAATGTGAATCTGCTCTCTGACCGTGTAAAGCCATTTACCCTTGCCCTGTCACTACATGCCCTTGTAAACAGTTCATCTCCAGACATCTTGTAGGCCCCATTCAGTTAAACAAAGAGGGAAAGATTAGTGCAATATGTGCTGTAGTTGGCTTGTTCGAAGAATCTAAATAAAAATCTGCACTATCTAAATAAAAATCTGGAATGTTCTGTGTTGCTTTCTCTTCTTTTAACTTCCCTAAGCAGGGTGCAAATTTTTATATCTCCAGCCCAGCTTCAGGAAGAGTAGGCAGTAGTTCAGTTTTCTCTCTTAATGCACAGAAGAAAGGACTAGCCTACATCTCTTGATGTGAAAAGTGCTATCTCATTTGCATTCTTAGTTATAAGAACTTGTCTTTATGGTATATAAAAGCACCATTTAATATATTTACTCTACAGGGAAGCAGGTAAGTACTTTATCCCTGGTTTACATATGGCAAAGGAAAACCAAGACAGACTGTAAGCTAGATATTAAGGATTTTGAATGACTAATTTTCAGAAAGCCAAGCTCAGGTGTCTGCTAAAATTAGCCTTGTTTAGGTTTATTATTATCATTATCATTATTATGATGATAATGACTGGACACCTGCTCAAGTAGCAGGTTAAATTGTATTAGTCAGCGTCTAAATATACACAGAAAAAAAAATCCTCTTCCAATTACATTGCTTATCATCTCAGGATGAAACAAGAAACCAAACTGAGATAGGGACACAGAGGAGCTACAGAGGAGTGAGACCGAGAACTACTCAAGGATTCCAATTTGACATCCCCAACAGTCACCATAGGCATTGTATCAACTAAATGTGCAAGCGATCTGAGATTATTATTATATTAAATACGTTTATATCTCTATAGGGTAGTTAAATATACACATAAAAATAGTCATTATACAGTTTCATAGGGGACTGCAGTAAAATCTCTCCACTCATGTAAAACACCAGGTGAAACGTATCAAGGTGTTTTTTTAAAGTATTTCACCTAACTGCTGAGGGTGGACTTCTGTAGGTGGTAACTAAAGGACTGTCTCCTAGTAGGCGGTAAGTGATGAAGATCCTTGACCCTGAAGATTGATGGCTTTATTTATTGCTATGCAGGAACAAATAAAGGAGCGTCTAGAAGAGAACTGAGACTATCACGAAAAAAAAAATCAGGAGAAGGTTAAGAGAAGCAACATTCATAGTTAAAACAGAAGTTATCAAGACTAAAAATATCAAATAATGAGGAAAATAATTGAGCTGTGACATGACCACAGCAGGCAAAATTCAACTGGTATGAATGGAGGACGCTAAAAAAAAGGTAAGGGGTTGTTGTGAACACCAGACTGAGTATGGATCAGTGTATTTTAATCAAGAATACAACAAAACTTCTCCATTAGGGCAGCAAAATAAAAGAAATTTTTTGTCTTCCTTTTCTTACTCCAGTGAGGCCAAACTTGGAGTAATGGGTCCAGTGTTAGACCTCCCTAATTTAAAGGGAGAAATTGGACGGTATGCTGCAGAAAGCTGCCGAGATTATTACTGGCCAGGGCAAGTGACTTATGAGGAGAGTTTGAGAGAACAGGACTTGTTTTGTGTGATAAAGACAAAGACACATTTCATAGTAGTCTACAATTTTTTTGAAAGAGGTGGGTGAAAAAAAGGAGTCACCCAGGGTGTATACGGAATCCCAAACCTTTTTCTAGATTTGCCTAAAGTTATGGCTGACTTGATTTGATGTTGGTGATAGTCCCAGCCTGGGTGGGAAGTTCAATGAATGGCCTCCAAAGGTCTCCTTCAAGCAACATTTCTAGAAAGACAGAGCAGTAGTTATTTTGCTGCCAGTGGTTCATCTTTTCCAGTAAACCAGAAAAAAGCTGTCTGATTCAGACATCTAAAAGTAAGTACAATTCTGATTAAAGGCTAAAATTATAAAACCATAGGATTGGTATTTATTAAAATATTCTAAAGTATCACTTTGTCACATGGCATTGACATGTTGAAAGGGTACTTTATTGTTGTGCCACAGAATCCCACAATAACATGACTATTGAATTGCCTGTTAGATATGGGTCAAGCCAACAGAGAAAGTGCATGAGCTTTTAGGGACAGCAGTACCCACCTAATTACAAAGAATTCCTGACCAATTCTATTAGCAGCACAATGTATCAATAAAACGTGAAGAAAAGACTGCATGTGTTCCTGCACAATTTTAAAATACTGGAGAGTTGGAAAATATCGGTGCATGGAATTTAGATCTGCATTGACTCAAAGTGAAAGCTTGGGAGACTGAGTCTTCATAAGAACAGGCAAGGAAGTCCACTCTTTATGTTCTGGAGTCTTAAAACATGGTTGTACATCTTTATGGGAGATACTAAGGGAACACTGTTAGTGGTATATTTACAAGGAAAAATGGACAGGAGGGATATGCAGGTTATTATACATTATGATGATTCCTTCAGGGTTCATGGCAGTGCAAAATTATTAGGGAAGTGTCTAATAAAACATACAACATCAATAAGCCATGCAGACTGATTCAAGAGCTAGCTTCGAAGCTCGGAAGTCAGTCCCACTCAGTGACGAACAATACATGAAGAAAATGAAAAAGTGGATCACAGAACTTGAAAATGCAACCTCAAAAATGTGAGAATAATCCTTTGACAAAAAGCTGAGGTTTCACTTCCTGCACTACCCAAGGAACATGATGGCCTCTCAGAGATCCCTTTCCCCAGAGGCACAGGTTTCAATTTGCACCAAGTTCTGAGAAACGATTTCTTAAATTATCACAAAGCTACTAAATCCTCCAGGGCTGAACCAGGTCCCAGTTTAACCCCCACTGAGCACAGGGAGAAAGAAACTGATAATTAAAAGAGAATGTGGTAAAGGAATGGACATCTATTTGAGATGTTGCTTGGTGTTAGGAAAAGAGGTGCATTAATGGACAAAAAATACATGAAATAATACCAATTGCAATGATGGTCTTCACCAGAAGGTACTCTTCAAGGACATCTCTCATACAGAATTAAATTAAATTATTTACCTTTAATGCCAATCGGCAATGTTAATTAGCACAGTCCTTAAAAATCTGTTCCTTAAAGAAGCCTTTTAGATGATGCAACATACCAGTATGATTCTAAACCCTTACTTTTTCATGCTGCGTATTTTTAAAATAACCACCCTCTGTTCAGTGCTGACATTGCCAGGAAGGGTTGGAGCACCATCTCCTGTAAGTGCCATTGGTCTGTCATGATTAATCAAAAGCTGGTAAGAGGAATGGCTTTTTGTAATAATAATAATAAGAGAAGTAATAATAACCATGCTGGTGATAATGTTGGTGGTGGTGAGAGATGTACTCAACTGCAGAGAAAAGTTCAAACAATAAAAAAATATCTACCAAAGCAATAATGAATAAACTAAAGGAGACTATAGGAACTAGTTAGGTGGTAAAAGCATCATGGTAATATTAAAAATTAAACCCAGAAATATTACATAACAGTCAACTACTGTAAGGCTACAACTGTTCAGATACTAGTACTACTAACCTATGGGTACATGAGTACCTGCCAAGACATAATAGGAGGTTTATATTTCCCTAAAGACAGACACAGGTGCAAAGAAGAGCAAGACAGACAGAGAACAGAGAACATATCTTATTAGAAGGGACTAAACCAGTTCATTTCCTTAAAAAGTTGAAGGTTGATATGGGATATTATTGCACCATATACAAAATATTCTTTCCCCTTCTTGATCTTTATAATTATTTAGGCTTTATACAAATAAACTGATCATTAACATTGTTGGAGTGGCTACTAGTCAGATATTTATTGATTCAGCGACAGGATGACATAATAGTTCTCCAATAAAAAGACCAAGACAGGTATCAGAGACTAACAAGGAACTGACATCTCTAGGAGTGAATATACTGCAAAACTCAAGGCATTTTTAGGACAGAACTTGACTACTGTGACAAGGTATCTATTTCTGCAATCTGCCAAAATCCTGAGATCTCTAAGGCATTAACTTTTCTGCCTTGAAATATTCTGGTTTGAGGTTGATTTAGAGCAGGGAGAGGATCTAGTTTTAAGCATAACACCAGAGAGTAGCTAATAGATTATAGGGCCCTGAAGAACCTAGTTTAGTTTTTCCTGAAGAAGGCTTAGTTTTTCTATCATACTTTCTTCTTTGTCTTGGTTGGTTGTTGGACAGTCTTACTAGTTTTCTTTCTGTAGTAGTGCTATTCCAAAGTGGCTTCACTGCTCTTCAAAAGCTCTCCTGTTGGTGAAGGATCTGGAAACATAAGCCTGATGAGGAGCAGCTGAGGGAGCTGGGGATGTTTAGCCTGAAGAAAAGGAGGCTCATGGGGTACCTCATTGTGCTACATCTACCTGAAAGGATGTTGTAGCCAGGTGGTCAGTCTCTTCTCCCAAGTACCAAATGTTAGAACAAGAGGAAATGGCTTCAAGCCGTGCAAGGGAAAGTTTAGTTTGAATATTAGGAAAAAAATTCTTCAGCAAAAGATTGTCAGGCATTGGAAGAGGCTGCCCAGGGAAGGGGTGGAGTCACTTTCCCTGGAGGTATTTAAAAGATATGCAGATGTGGCACTTGGAGACATGGTTTAGTGGTGGGCTTGGCAGTGCTGGGTTAGCAGTTGGATTCTATGGTCTTAGAGGTCTTTTCCAATCTAAATGATTCCATCATTCTATGATTCTATGTTTTCTAAGTGTCAGTGCTTATTATTGCTGATCTTTCCTAGTGCTTTCCCTTTGCTCTCTTTTGCTTCTGCCATCTTTTTCTCATTTTTAAAATGTTATCCAGAACCTCACACGTTCAGTACTTGTTTTGCAGATAAACTTCATATAGCAAAGCTTAAAGCCTGGAAGCTCTTCATATCTCACCAGCTGAGATTTTTCTTGGCAGTATAACATCCCTTGCTGGCGTACAGTCAATGAACCCTGCTAATATACCATCAATCCTGCCTGGCCCTGGAGAAAGAAGAGTGCCGGGACTTGGCCAGAACACTACTGCGTTTGGCTTATTCCCAACTGGAGTTGTTTTAAACAGTCCCCAGGCTCCTTTAACACATGCCAAAGACAGCTTAAAAATCAGTGAGCTGACTCCCTAAGCCACCCCATTTCCTGCATGTTCTGTGCCCAGTGGTCTCTGGGCACATCACGCAACAGCAACCAAGCATCTCCTCAGATCCACTGCCACCAGCAAACTTCAGTATCATCAAAGCTTCCCAACATACCTATCTCTCTCTCAAGTAGTTAAGTGTTACTGCCCACTGGAGTAGACTGAATTCTACAGAAACTGTGAGAGAAACTAAGTTGAAACTTTCAGACATGTAAATGACTGTTTGCACATCATGATGCTTTAGAATACTGTGAAACAAAATTATATCCTGAACTCCGCACAGTGCTGGTTCATGTGTCTATACGAGGCACTATCTCCACTTTCCTCTGGTGCACTATTTGTCACACATTAACTGCCAGCAATTTCTCTATTTCTACCATAAAGCGAAGGTGTGGGGATTTGCAGAAATACAGCCTATTACCCTCTGAATATTCCTTATTTTTTTAAAGATGAGTTACTCTGAAATCAGTGGAAAGATTCAACATGTGAAATTTGTGACTTGTTAACTTGGCTTTGTGCAGATAGTTTAAAAAGGCGCAAAACAAGGGTAAAAATGTTTGTTACTGTCTGTGAGGATTTTCCTCTCCCCATACCCTCTGGATGTAGGCAACGCCATAAGGCAACAAAGTGCCTTGGCTGAAAGTTAGCAGCAGAATATATTCAGAAGTCATTCATTCTCCTTCACTAAACTCATCTGATTTATTCCTTAAATCTGCTGAAATCAATATGAAAAGGCTAACTTTTAACTGGAAAAAGTTCTTTTTTCAGATACTGAGCCATCACCATGACAGTGTCCATTTTCCATGCTCAGTTGAATCTGTACATGCCTGCCTGGCAGCTTCCTGCCTTAGCATGGGCAGAGAACGTGCACTTAGCAATGCTGGGAATATTTATTCTGGACACCATTGCAGCTTTTTTTTTAGCCAAAAAAATAAAAGGGCTTGTCTTTCCAGAAATTCAACCTGCCATTCTGAACTGAGGGATTAACCTTATTTTGCTAGTGGATTTTGGCAGCTGTAGCTATAGCTGGTAATTCTGCAATTATTTTGT